>JAULUF010000004.1:16840000-16902500 GCA_031834385.1 Semotilus atromaculatus
TCTTGGACGAAGCGCGCGATGTGTCTGAACAGTTGGCTGAAGCTCATGCTCGCGGCGTGATGTACAGTGTAGTACAGCAGAGCGGCCCGCCACAGGAAGGGCTGTTTCCGTAGCAACACGCTGTGGAGGCTCGCGAGGCCCTCTTCGGTGGGATTGGCTGGCTTCAGCCCGAACTGCTTCCTCCCGACAGAAGTGGCCCACGGCTGCATGCTGTTATTCACACCCCGCAAGTAATGTGTGCCTGCGAGCCAAAGTCATACAATTGCTGGAAGGGCAGGTTTTAAAGACAAAAGACTATATGATTAACACTGAAAACTTCACCAAGAGATTCTACTAGAAGAATGTCAGAGGGCTGTCGATATTCGAATAAGCATTCGAACATGACGTGAAATATCCGTAATCGAACTATAAATAAACGATCCGGTTTTTAAAGTGCCATGTGTAGCGCATTTTTTACAGTCTATAATTAGACCTTTTTATTTAATTGTTTGACATCTCATTCAGTAGTGGCGCTCTAAACGTATTGTAGCGCCGGCCCATGACCAGATCAAGCCAATAATAGCCACCCTGTTTTGAAGATGGAAGGTCCCTACATGCAAACCGACGCATTGCGAACGTTGTCAGTGTGCAGACAGTTTAATAAGAAGATACTTTATGAAGACAGAACATTACGCGTATACAGGCAGGAGCCATCTTGGAAAACAGTCTCGACCAGTCGAGCCACGAACGCCAATCCGCCATCTCTTTAGTGTGTATCCTGTGGAAGCACGAGTCTCTGTTGCGTTCAGTTTTTTTTTAATTATTTTTATTTACTTATTTTCTCTGTTGCGTTCAGTGCTTTCTTCCGGAAACAACAGACCATATGAGATTCACAGTCACAGTCCATCTCACTTAGCACGGCGTTCATGGCTCAACTGGTCGAGACTGTTTTCCAAGATGGCTCCTGCCTGTATACGCGTTATGTTCTGTCTTTATATATATAAATATTTATTATATATTTATATATAAAGTATATTCTTATTAAACTGTCTGTACACTTACAAAGTTCTCAATGCGTCGGTTTGCATGTAGGGACCCTTATAATGCTACCGTGTTAGTGGTATTAACTAGCGATTTGCTTTTACTTATTCTATGCCCCATATACTAGCGTTATAAGCTAATCTGTTTTTAGAGATAAAACTCTTTTACATTCGATTATCATGAAAACGCATCCCAGAGAACAATCGACTCGGTACCCATGTGTTAATTACCCCTAGGTTCATTTATCACCGGAATTGTCCTTTAATATGACACTTTATTCAACAGGAAGAACAGCTCGTTCCGGGCGTCATACGTCATTATGCTATTTTAATGTGATTGCACATGCGCAGTCCTTTCAGTTTTGGTTTTCAATCCGATCAAGCATTTACGTGTTCTCTCGATCGAATTAGAAAAGGAATAAACCACTCACTTTCAATCCGGTCGAAATGTCGTTAGGATCGAGCTCAATCATATCTATTAATGTGTTTACATGAAGGCTTTTCAATCGGATTAACGGATTATTTGGTTGCATGTAAACTTAGCCAATGTGGTCGGGACTACCTAGCCCAACACAACAGCGACATTAATGAAATGACTGACATGTCATGTTGTTTGTCACAGTCGGACTGGTTAGGACATGACTTTCACAATCTGTTGAGGTTAAAGGTCATACCAATCTCATGTCTAAGCATGCCCTCAAGCCAGTGTTGGCGTGCTCCTGACAAGTTAATAGTTAGTGTTGGTCGACAGCTCTCCACCATCATCACCGCCTGGGACAGAAGCTCGTCGGAGAGACTCACAACCACCTGTTGACAGAATCTGACATTAATATTCCTTTATTATTTGGCAGGACGCTAATACACAAGCACTTATTCTCCAGTGATGTCCACACACCTCACCGACACAGCCCTCCTTCTGTAGGTACTTGCGTGTGGCGGCCCATACTTGACTCTTCGGTAGCAAGTTTCCCCCCGTGACCTCTTCAAAGTTTTCATAGGTCTCATACTTCCTCAACACACACTCCATAATCCCAATTGCCTAGAAAAAGGCACGGATGTGTAAGACCAATGGCAATAGTTTAAAGACTCAACCAGCATTATGGCTCCGTTACAAAACCTAGCAAACTGCCAACGTAAGCAACATTTTAAGACATCATAATTGCGCTAAGAAGCATTCTGGGCAAGATTTTGCATGATAAGCAAATGCTGTTAATTTACAGCCTATTTTCACCACTAATTACTGTATGTAATAAATCTACTCATGACAGGAATATGTGTGGAGAATAGAAGAAAACTAAATCGAAGCAGAGAGGAAAGGGAACTATATGAAACTGGCTGCAGCGATGAACACATTCTTTTAAAGTTTTTAATGTTGTTTATATCAACACTCCCGTTTTTTCAGCCCTATCTCCCGGACTCCCGGTTTGTTATTTCTCCCGGGAAACTCCCGTAATTTGCATGGCCCAAACTCCTTTATGAATAATCGGACCAATATGTTTGTCTAATGTTGATCAGTTGCCAGAAATGCATTATATTAACCCAATCCACACACCTATACAGTTTCAACCCGTTTGTCACCTCAACCTGGCAACCTATAACCGCAGTCGCGGAAAGTTTTAAACGAAAGCGAGTTAAACGCGCGCAAGTCGCGCAAAGAAACCGGAGTATATGGCAAGCCGTTTTAGCTTAAATTGACCCAGCCTTACTCGTCGTAATTGCATTTTTACTAGTAAGAATTGAATTAGAGAGCTCTACAATTCAATTCTTACTAGTAGCAATTATAATTAGAGAGCTCTCTAATTTAATTCTTACTAGTAACAATTATTATTAGAGAGCTCTCTAATTCAATTCTTACTAGTAACAATTATTATTAATGAGCTCTCTAATCCAATTATTACTAGTAAGAATTACAATTACAGAGCTCTCTAATTCAATTCTTACTAGTAACAATTATTATTAGAGAGCTCTCTAATCCAATTATTACTAGTAAGAATGCAATTGCAGAGCTCTCTAATTGAATTTTTACTAGTAAAAAAACGAATTAAAGATATGTATAATTGGAGAGCTCTGTAATTGAATTAGAGAGCTCTGCAATTGCATTCTTACTAGTAATAATTGGATTAGAGAGCTCTCTAATTGTAATTCTTACTAGTATCAATTGAATTAGAGAGCTCTCTAATTGTAATTCTTACTAGTAACAATTCGATTGTAGAGCTCTCTAATTAAAAATGAATGGAAGTCAATGGAGACATATGACTAGTAAAAATTCATTTGTAGAGCTCTCTAATTGCAATTGTTACTAGTAAGAATTTAATTAGAGAGCTCTGTAATTGTAATTCTTACTAGTAATAATTGAATTAGAGAGCTCTCTAATAATAATTGTTACTAGTAAGAATTGAATTAGAGAGCTCTCTAATAATAATTGTTACTAGTAAAAATTGAATTAGAGAGCTCTCTAATAATAATTGTTACTAGTAAAAATTGAATTAGAGAGCTCTCTAATTGTAATTGTTACTAGTAAGAATGAACTTGTAGAGCTTTCTAATTGAATTCTTACTAGTAAAAATGAAATTACGACGAGTAAGGCTGGGAACAATTTAAGCTAAAACGGCTTGCCATAGGAGTAGCCTACAGTTATAACCTACCTCTTGCGATTCTCCACTTGCGATTTTTCACGCAGTAATATCACTCGTGAAAAATACTTGGTTCTATTGACGCAAATGAGAGGGAGGAGGAGAGGGAGCGGGGGAGTGATTATATTACTACGCCGAGTCGAACTGCTCCAAAGCACTTGCTATGGTATTCCGCCATACAATATAGTTATCCATTTTACACGCTTAGAAAAGCGCAACGTTTTATTTTATCACCGTTCTTGGTCGAGTTACACTACTCGAGTAACTGTATTTAAATAGGGAAAACGTGGAGGTGTTTGGTCGCTTCTCTGCTTGGATCCTATTGAATGAACTGGGCTAAGCTAGTGCTAACAAAGTTTCGCCGCAAGACAGAGCGATTTAGTGCACGCACTGAGACGAGAGAGGGTATGTATCAACTCGTCTTAGTTAAGGGAATAACATAGTTTAAAATTAAAAAACGGTGGAGTATCCCTTTAAAACTGCAGTGAACCAAAGACAGTCTCATATATAAACCCAATATATGTGTATATATTGTGTGTATACATGTGTGTATTTGTAGTTGTTTTGTTCCTTGTGATGATTGTGTTTGTTTGCTTTTTATTTTGGATGTTTTGATTTTATGTAAAAGCCTAACCAGGGACGCGGGCCGCAAACTAGCTTTACGCTATATGCCCTATGTACACAGCATCGGTTGTCTAGTGTAACAATGCTTAGTGTATTGTCCCTGTTAAATAAAAAAATTAAATAAAAAAATTAAAAAACACGGTGTGAAATCGCTGGTGTCACAAACTACCCTGTAACCAATCAGATCAACGTGTGATCGTCAACCAGTGGATATCTGAGTGAGTGGAGGCGGGGCTCATTTGCATATTCATAGAACTGTGTATACTAAATGAGGCAAGGGTGTCAAGTTACATTCAAGCTATTTTATGGCAAGAAGTAATTTTTAAAGAAAACATTTTTTAAATATGTAATTTTGGTGATCATGAGTTTTAAGTAATAAAATGATTGACTACAGGGGACTGAAACAAACTTGTTTGTGTTCGCAGCACTTTTAACTGACTGCAGTGAAGAGCGCTTTCTTTTAAAGCTTGAGGATTTTGTCAGTGTTTTCGCTCACGTCCAAATCACTCGAGCGGTGACTGAATCTTAAAAAAAATCTGAAACTTAAAAGTGAGTGATTATAAACGCACTAAACGGAGAGGATTAAATCCTGTCGATTCACTGTAATCATTATTTACATAATCATAACTCAGCCATGATTTTGGCCATCTAGTGCTTGTTGACTGGCACTCCCTTTCCCCGCCATTGACGGAATTTTGCGGCTTGCCGTGTTTTCACTGTTATACGGTAGGGGGCGCTATTACATCTTCTGAACGAGTACAGAATCTCCTGATAAAAAAACATGTGAGATAAAAGCAGAAACAAGCGATAACATATATAAAATAATGCGATCATCAACATTAAACAGCATATATATCAAAATTGCCTAATGTTACTGAATGAAATGTGACCCACGTAGAGCTTCAGGACTGTGAATCACATCTGGATGTAGTCTTTTGAAATAAACGTGATTTTCTCCGCTTTTTGCTAAAAATTGTGCTTTTTTTCATGAAAATTTTATTTAAATGTTGATTAAAAAAATAAAGCATGAAGCTATACATTTTTTTTTTTTTTTTTAAAGCAGAGGATCTGTTCGTTCTTCTGATATATGCATGTTCAGATATTCATACAACAAAATATTCTGGGGGCCATAAAACTTATGAAAATGATAAAAAATGCTGGCGCTGGTGATGCAAGAGTTCATTTCCACCCTATTTTGGGGTTCCCTTTTTGACCCAGGGCTGTGTAACCAAAATAACCCAAATTGGTTTAATCCATTTTTTTATGTTTTTGTAAATTGAAATAATTCCATTGTCCACAGTCCAGTTGTGTCCAGTGTGACCAGTTGTGTCACAACTGGGGACCCATCACCACTGCACATTTTTTATGTCTCCATCATCAGACACACCCAATTCAAGTCTTGCAGTCTGTACTAATGAGCTTGAATCAGGAGTGTTAGGTGAGGGACACATGCAAAATGTACAGTGGTGAGGTGGGTCCCTAGGACAGGTTTGAGAACCACTGGTGTAGTGAATCTAGTGATGTATGAAGCTCCATTCACACAGAAATCACTTTCAAGCCAAGCAGCTTTCTCTTGGTCATGTGACCAACTTGAGCGAAAAACATTTTCATCTTCACGCAAAACTCCCAAACACACATGGATTCCTATTGAAATGAATGGCGCAACTTTGATTTCATTTCAATGGAGTTGCTTACGGAGGCAGTTGACAGTAAGGCGGCTCACTAGTTTTTGGAACAGAGCCGGTTAGTGTTATTTAGACATCAGTCAACATCAATTAAAAAAAGGTCTGCACCCTAAAAATATTTTAATAAGTTATGTTTATGAATGGCATTTCTTGCCTGATGTGTTATTGTTCCCATTATTTATTTGCTGTCCCAGATGGAATTAAACTGGAGTCTATGAACTGTTTCTTTTGACTGTTTAAACTTGGGTTCACATGTTAACCTTTTTTTTTCAACATGGTTTGTAATCATTATTCTCTCTTTGATTGTTTAATCATGATCACGATCATGCAGCGTGCTTTCTATATAGTCATTGTGAATAACTGTCACAGTAGGCGCATTTCCATTACTGATTTGAGCAAAACGTTTGCGATTTTTATTTTATTTTTTTAATGTCGACAAAAATCTACGATTAAAACGACTGTTTCCATTAACCGATGCGACTATAACGTAATTTTTTCCTCTCACGATACCTCATTCCAAAAATCATGGCGACGGATGTCGGTAGGTTTATATATATCCCAGCCACCGCACTAGACATTATTATTAATCAAAGGAGACGTGTGTGTGTTATTCAAGCATTAATGACAAGGAAAGACCACATACTGTGTTTCTGGGTGTTTCTCCCTCATTTCTGCTTCGAGGTCTTGATTGTGGTGTTTCTTTGAGGTTTAGAATCCAGTATTCCTGTAATTCTTTTGTCTTTTATGAATTTAATTCTGTCCAAACACACCAATCATCTACGTCAGGTGACTGTAAATGCGCAAAAAACTGTTTCCATTGCAGTTTTGCGAAATATTTCTTTTTCGAATTGCCTGAAAAAAACCCTCACGCGAACGTAAAAACGTTTTTTTTTGCGATAAATGGGAGTTTTTGCAAAATTTACGTGTTTCGCAATTTCAATTTGCGCAATTTGAAGGGTAATGGAAACGTGGCTACTGACGAAGGAAGGCAAAGAGCCAAAACTTTGTCAACGTTATCTCCCATCTATAATAAAAGATTTTTAGAGTGCGGACCTTTTTACAATTTAGTTATTTAGACATAAAATATACCTGGGAGAGAAAGAGACCAGAGCCCTCTCTGTACTTCTCCAAAACACTGATGGGCTCTGGAGGGGCGTACTCAAACTGAGGCTCATACTGATAGTCAGACTGAAAAAATGTCTGACGCTCCTGTTCCAGGTTGGTGGGACGAAGAGCCACGAGGAGGCACGGCCCACGAGGCGTTGTAGGCGAGGGAAGGGGTCCGATACCCCTGGCGATATGTGGCAAAGAGGTCGCGGGTCTCATTTGACCCCTTCCAGAACGCAAAGGCATCGTGGAGCTCACCGTACATGTGCTCTCACTCCGTCGAAGCCAGTTTCCCGGCCCTAAACTAAGACTTGTCAGGCTTCGCGTGGGTGGAGAAGGGCCACCGCTTCGCCACGGTGGCTGAATCACCTTCCTCACTGGCTGCGTTGCTCTAATCCGCTGTGGTTTTATTTCCAGACTAAGAGGCCTTCGACACGGCGGCTGTTTGGAAGGTTCCCCAGTTTCTCCTTTATTTCCACCGTCCGTCTTCTGGAGCCTTCGCTGGACCTGGGAGCCAACGTCCCAAGGCTGCACATGTGGCCCATTGTGGGTCGGTTTGTCTCTTTGGGTGACGCTGCCGGTCCTGGCTCGGACTGGTTTGGGTTTCTCCGTGCTGGGCTCTGGTTCTAACATCTCTGAGACATTATTTGCGAGCCCTCCTCCTCCATTAGCCTGCTCCATGCAGTTCTCAGCCAGATCCAGCACCATCGCTACATCCACGCCTCCGTCCAGCAATGCTGCACACCTGAAGAAGAAAACACACCTCCATTTACTGATTTAACAGCATCAAGGCTGCAATATAAAAAACGCTGGGTTGTTTCAACCCATGTTTGGGTCAAATTTGGACAAACCCAACCATTGGGTTTAAAAATTTAAAGCAATTGTCTAGGGTTGGGTATCAATTCAGATAATAATAATAATAATAATAAATTTTATTTATATTGCGCTTTTCTTGTACCAAAAGCGCTACAAGTACAGTACAAAAGTAAATACATTAGAGGTATACAAGAGGTATAATACAATATACATCCAGTGTCACCAATTAAGACACAAACACCATCTTAAAAAGATGTTCTAATTCGATTCGATTTACAAGCTCTCAATTCGATTCGATTTCGGTTCTTCGACTCAATGAATATAGATTTAAAACAAATCCTATATTTATTAAAAAAAAGAACAGTGAACATAAGTTTACAAGTGGTTAATTAATAAAAAGAAATTAAAAGCCACGAATCTGTATATTAAACTCTTTTTATATTAGGTACACTTGGGGTACATTAAAACAGAACCCAACTCCATATTTCAAATGCATACAATGAATAGAGAGGATTTTGATGCAAGATGAAAAATGTATGCTGAAAATTGGACGAGTCAGAAGGGTCGCATGCCCTGATCAAACAGGATCAGGTTATTTTATGTTTAAGGTAAAACAAACATAAAATCTCAAAGCATTAGCTGTAACATGAAGGCTGCAAGCCTATGAACAGTGTAGAAAAACTAATACTGGCTTTTGTGTGATAGACAATTTCTGGCAATTAATCGACAAATTTTTTTTTTTTTGCTCAGCCCTACAATTGTCCATGTTTGGGTCAAATATGGGCAAACCCAACCATTGGGCAATTGTCCATATTTGACCTAATCATGAGTTGAAACAACCGAGCATTTTTTAGAGTGCACACATTGAGTGGGTCAAGCTCCACCCCCAATATACACAACCACCAAATTTTCTATATAATGTTATCATTATGATCACAACTTCATGAGATCACTAGCAGATTTAACACAGCAATTAACATAAAATGACCAGAATGAAGAGAAAAATGTACCTCCACTTTCTGATTGAACCGTTTCAAGGCTGCAATCTAAAAAATGCTGGGTTTTTTAACCCATGTTTGGGTCAAATTTGTACAAACCCAACCATTGGGTTTCAAATTGTCCAATTGTCAATATTTGACCCAAAAATGAGTTAAAGAGTGCAGACATTGAGCGGGATTAGCCCCTATTGTCCATATTTTACCCAAACATGAGTTGAAACAACCCTGCATCTCGCTCAATGTCTGCACTCTAAAAAATTCTGGGTTGTTTTAACTCATGTTTGGGTCAAATATGGACAAACCCAACCTTTGGGTTTAAAAATTGTCCAATTGTCCATATTTGACCCAAACATGAGTTGAAACAACCCAGCATTTTTTAAAGTGCAGACATTGAGCGGGACAAGCCCCACCCCTAATATACACAACTGCCAAATTGTCTATATATTGTAATAATTATGTAATGTTGTAGGCCTAATTGTAATAATTATGTAATAATTATGTATGTAATTACAAATTATGTAATAATTAATCCCAACTTTAATGAGATCACTAGTCCCTTTCACACAGCAATGTGAGCAGAATGACTGGTAAATACACAAACATGCCTTTCACACAAGCAACGCCATTCTGGCTTTTTACCATTAAGAGTAGGACTGGGTATCGAGTTGGAAACTTGTTAGGGACCCTGACAAATTAATCTAGTCAATGTCAGTGAGCCAATGAGCATGCAGCGTGATTGGCTGTGGCGAGGCATCGAGCAAAAACCCTATTTTACACCCAGAAACGTGTCTCACACATGAGGCTGTAGTGTGTAAGCGTCCCAAACCTAGATGGAAAAGATGTGGAAAAGATCAAAAGTGTGGACACAATTCACCAGGCTCGATGCTAACAGCGAGCAATGCAATATTTGCGACAAGATAATTGCTGCCAAGACCACCAACACGACAAATCTGATGAAGCACTTGACAGTGCACAGAATAAACTTAAAGATGCATTGTGTAATATTTAGATCTATTGACAGAAATCCAATATAATATACATAACTGTGTTTTCAGTGGTGTATAAAGACCTTACATAATGAACCGTTATGTTTTTATTACCTCAGAATGAGCCATTTCTATCTACACACACCGCGGGTCCTCTTACATTAAAGTCACCATTTTGTGCCGACATGTTTCTACAGTGGCCCTAAATGGACAAACGCGTTTCGTGACTATGTTCTTCGTGCAAAGAAGCTTGCTAAAGTCAGCAAATAAAACAATGATGAACAACAAGTAACAATAATATTCGCAATGACATATCGTTTTACTAAATAACTAAGTAAATATCATTTCTTAAAGGGGTCATCGGATGCAAAATTAACTTTTTATGCTGTTTGCAGTGCGTGGACACAACCACTATACAATGAAAAAAAAATCCATTTACTCCTTTTTTTTTTTATCCTCAAAAAGCCTAAACACTCAATAGGCTTTTTTTGGGGGATTTTGAAAACCGTTTGGATTTTCTGAGCATTATGATGTCATATTGCTCATGCTCCGCCCACAACCACTGACGGACTGTCCCGTATTAGCATATTTCCCCGTATTAGCATATTTTCCATATTAGCATATTTCCCCGTATTAGCATATTTTCCGTATTAGCATATTTTCCATATTAGCATATTTCCGCCCTCAGCCATTTGTCCACCAAGTCCACCAAGTTATGTGTCTTGTGTCGACACGCCCATGGAAGAGAGGGGTGGACAGCTCATTATCATTTAAAGAGACATGCACCGAAACGGGTCCCTGTGAACAGAGCTGTTTTTGAGGAGGTAAAAAGGGTGTTGTTTTACACAACCATTGAGGAATTTTAACCAAAGTATGTTACAAACCTAAAGAATCATACCAGTTTGTGGAAAATGGGCATCATATGACCCCTTTAATTTATCTTTGTAAAGAAACATCATTGCTTAAAGCTACACTGTGTAATTTTTTAAGTTGATTCTTAGCAAAAAACACTTTGTTCTTTCAAAATGATATGTGCTCATTCATGTGTAATTACTTCCACCTACTGATCAAGTATTCTCGTAAACGTAGAATCTGCCATTCAGAATACATACGAGCGAGTCGCTCGAACGGCGGCAGCCATGTTGCGCATCCATCTTGAAAATACATTAGCCAAAGAGGGACATCCCTGGAAACTCAAGCTTCGCCTTTCGCGCTTTTACAGTCCGTGGCACCGTGACGAATGTGAGCGGGAGATTACTCACGACTGCCGGCAGATTTGAAAACCTTAAAGATGGAGGATCACGCCTATTCTACGCAGTAAACACTGGCACTATTAATCTCGTACAATATACAGAATAACGATAGCACTGATACTTTACTAACATTAGCTTGCATTCATTTGGGAACCTGATAGCTGATGTTAGCAATGAAATGGTACCAAAATAACCAAAACGTAAAACTATTATTCGTTTTACATAGAGGTCATAACCTACATGGAAACTGACTAAATAACTAAATGAAATTTGTAATAGTTTTCACTTGAAGGAACACTCATGGACGGAGTCGAACTGGAAGCCATGTTAATCTTGGACTAATACGGCCACCGTAGGAGTTAAAACACCCTCGGGATGGGAGGGGCTAGAAAGGAATATTCGGTTGGTGGTCATATACAATTGCACCACTAGATGGGAGAAAATCCTACACAGTGTAACTTTAACTGGCTACTCTCTGCGGTCTCAGACGACGACATCTTCCTGTGTTGGCCACCGTAACTTCTCTATGTGCTTGTTGGTTGCAATTCGCAACCTTGCCTCTAGATGCCGCTAAAATTTACACACTGCACCTTTAAGAGCAGAAAGTTGCTCTGTCTTCGACTGCAAGAAGAACTGGAGCGCGTCACAAATGAACCGAAACTCAGCGTATGCGATACTTGCCTCACAGACATGAGAAACAGGGCTATAGAAAGCTTGAAATGTCTACTTTTAAACGAACCAATTCGAAAACAAATACTCTGATTATGCAATCCAAATGAAAGGTGATTTCCCTATAGACGCGTGTTCGTTCACTATACTGTGGCCAAAATTAAAAAACCTTTGGAAGATATCACTGATCATTTATTTAAAACATAGCAAAAGTAAATTTCTTACATCTTTTTTCTTAAATTTCTTTTTCATCTGTTTTTTTTTTTATTTAAATTTTTTTATTAGATATGAGAAATCTGATATTATTTTAATCTTATATCTGTTATTTAACAGTTTATTAATGCTGATCTAACATGTAGAAAACACCAGGTTTAAATCCCAGTTGTGCCGGCAGGGCATGAACCGTTTTTCCTGTATTTTTCCAGTCTTTCCACATGAGCTAGCGTAACAAAACTAAGTGTATTTACTAGTTGCCATATCAATACTATATAGAGAAAAAAATTTACCTAAATAAATAAATAAATAATTTGAAATATCACTGAACATTTATTTAACCATTGCAAAAGTACATTTCTTAATAAAATTTTTCATCTCTGTTTTTTTGTGTTTATTTAAAAATAGAGAAATCTGATATTATTTTATTCTTATATATGTTATTTAACAGTTGAGATATTTCTTTAATGCTGATCTTCCAGCAGAAGACACTCGCCGGGTTTAAATCACAGTTGTGCGGGCGGGGCATGTTGTCACACTGCGTTACAATGAGCCCCTGTTAAAACTAAGCTATTCAATTCTATACTTTCATGAATTCTATTGAGAAGCCATGAGAAAAATGTGAATAAACACAGAGTCAATGTTCAGAAATGATTAATTATTATTATGTTTTGAACTATGCTGTATAGTTGTGTTTTGCGGTGTGTTTGTTGTCAAACTCCAAATGACTTTATTTTTCATTATTAAAAAATGCCATTATTTTAGATGAAAAAGTGAATAATTGTATTTTATTGAGAAAATATTTTAGTTTGTCTTGTATATTTTTTTATTAGACCAGATAACATTTTAATTTGTCATATGATCATGTTACAATTTAATCCACATATGGGGCATGTTGTCACATTTCACTCCCACTCTTTCGGGGTAAATAAAAAAAAATTAAAAAGTATACGCTGTATTGATCAAAACCACATAATTTTACTAGACATGTGTGAAATTAATGTGGGGGGAAATTTACACAAACTAAGAAAGTCAAAAAGTGTTTCTCCCCTACATGATGTTAGCTAACCTTGTGATTTGTAATATCTTCGAACTGTACATTTCTGGACATTACTTGGACACAGTCACATCTGATAACAAATTACTCTGAATTGTAATGTAGAAACATGAATTTTCTGTATAGCCGCTTTGAAACGATGTGTTTTGTGAAAAGTGCTATACAAATAAATCTGAATTGAACTGAATATTTGATATTCTTGATGCTGGTCTGTTTATTTTTAGGATGACAAAAAACCTTTAAAAATTAAATTTTTAGGCTGATCTGCCTCACCGGTCTAACGGCGCTCATCAATGTCAAAATGATTGAGAAAGCCAATCAAAGTGTAGTTTGATTTCAGCTACACGTCTTAATTAAACCACGTGGGGGAAAGTTACAATAAATACAATAAATCAAAATAATCAACTAAACAATTACACTTGCAACAATTGCATATTATGCAAAAAGCACATGCTTTGTGCTCAAAATAATACTAAATAAGAAGCCTAATTAGGGATAGTAAAGATCAATATCCAAAAGCACAAACATGAATAACATTTAAAACATTTTTTGGTTACACTTAAGTACTGAGTAATGTTAATGAACTAAATACACTTACTATAGTGTTAGGGTTAGGGTGTGTTTATCATGTAATTATGCATAATTTATTGTTACAGTAACTACATGATGTAACATGTAATAATGACACTAAAATAAAGTATTACCCATTTATTACAGTTGTAATTACGGGAAACAGTACAGTTTACTGTTTGTGGAAATAAAAATGTTAAATAATTTTTTTTCTATTAACTATTTTTCACAATGTGATTGTTCGTGACCTGTATTAAAACTAATTGAGTTAATACCAGAATCATAATAACTCATTTTAAACATAATTAATAATATTTGTCCCTGTTATTTAAAGCTACAGTCCGCAGCTTTTCCTCTTTGTCGCCATCTCTGTTCGAAATCTGTAACTGCAGTTATTTGTGGAATTATCATCTTTACGTGGGTTGTACATCGGCATGAAACAGCGCGGATGAACACAGTGTTTTGAGGCGAGTGCTGCTGTCAATCACCGCGCTGTGTGGATACTGGCATTCACAATCACAGATTCACTTTTTAAAAGTTTGACCAACATAAGAATTGTCACCGGAAAATGTCTTCTGAACAAGTAAGTAACATCCATTTTTTGTTCTGATCAACTAAGGGGGAAAAAGCATTGCTGTAAATCGCGCTGATTAAATCTAACGATCGCTTATCATGTCGAACCGTGCAAATTATACTTTGTTCTCAAATTGTTAATGTTAACAACATCAGCATTGCGTGACTACATTTAATGTGTTTTATGGTTAGTGGTTACCTGTGTAGTTCAGAATTCATATTCTCCATAATAGCTAAACGAGAAAGGCACAACAAAGGAAACTCCATAACTGTGTGAATTAAGAAAACGTGTTACACGATTGAACTATTGAAATGTCTTACTTGTTCAGCAGAAAAAAACGTCTCTTCTTCCGTTTCGAACCCCTTCAAAACACACCTTCACACACCTTTCAAAAGCCCCGCTGATGTTTATCCCTTGTGTTCGCATGAGACGGTTGCTTTTTCTCTTGTCTTTTTAAATCCGAAGTACGAAGTCTTTTGGGGTTTATAACTGGTGAATCTCCAGTTGACACTGATGATTGTTGTTTGGATCTTTCTGGATGCCATAAGTTTAATTATGTAAAGTGCTGCGAGAAAAGCCTATCTCTACATCTCCTCACGCGCAGTATAGCCGGCGAGCCGAAACTCCTTCTTTATGTGTACGGATGTGACGTAATGACGCAAAGACATGCTCGAATTTCCTGCAGAAACCCACCAGTACCACTGGAATTAAAATCATTATTACAAGCTAACCGTTTTGAATCTAGCTACGGCAAGCAGATAGATTTGAACACTGTCTGAATATGTGTTTTTTTTTAATAATTATTTTGGATTATTTTTAACTTAAAAGAAGTTACGGACTGCAGCTTTAACTCATAGATAATAACAATTGCTTAACAGAAACTTCAGACATCTAAACACCATATGCAAACAGCATTTGGCTGATTTTTATAATTATACATGCAGTTTTTTTTAACCTCATAATCATGAAAAAAAATTGCTTTTAAAAAACAGCAGCGCATTTAAAATATGTTGTATAGTATTCAAATGTTCAATAAAAACTGTACAAAAAAAACAGTGATCAGTTTAAAACGTTAAAGATTGGAGCTAAAACAAATCCTCAAATCCCAGATAAAGTGAAATTAACTGTTTTTTCCTTAAATAAAAGTCTGATCTACTGTTGGGATACTGTCTTGTCAATGGATAGTTCAAATAAATTATAATGGGAACTTTATGCATTTTAAAATTCTGAAAGTTTTTTTTTTTTTTTTTTTACATTTATTCCATTAGCACTGTTTCCGTTATCTAGGGAAATTATCTGGGAAATACTGTGTTGTAAAAGCTCTCGTTTAGTGCATGATGGAAATAAAACAACAATAATAAAAGTATAATTTTATGAGAGATTCCTGTTTCTGGCTAATTTTAAAATGAAAGCATCGATGGCTGTAACTGTCTAGCTTTGTCAGTGCATGACATCACCAGCTCTGAGAATAACACTGTCTATTCACAGAGAATGAGACATTTTTTATAAACAAATAAAGCAGTTTGTATATAAAAAGACGCAACACGTACCGCGCAGCGCTTCTTTACAGGCAAATAAATAAACTTCAGTTCATGTTGGACTTCCACCCATAATATCAGCGCTTCAACTTCAGTTCAGATATGGAGGAATAACGGTACAGGACGCCGGGATTACTGGGAGTTTGGGATGGGATGGCTGGGATTGCGTTGCAGCAAATGACGCGCTGGCGCATCTGAATGACGTGTTCGGTCGCGGTCAGGATGCGTGAGCCTGTGACGTCAGCGCGTAGGGGAGACTCGATCTGTCGCCACACCGGGGCACCAAAGATTGTTGTTTTATTTGGTTCGATTAATAACATTATATTATTGGCAAAATACTTTATACATAAATGTAGATTATTTCAATCTCATCCCTTGTTTATTATAGTCAGAAATTAATTAAAATGCTTCTCAGACGCCAAAATCCAATAAAACCGTGTAACTTGTTTGTATTTTATAATCTGATCTGTATTTTATAATCTAATTATTATTATTTAATTGTATGTATTATTACATTTAATTTCAATCCAATATTGTATTCAATATGGTATCTGTTGTGTTGATCCTGTATATTGACTGTTTATGCCATTTTTTAGGATTCAGATTTTGTATTCAATTTAAAAAAAAGGTCCCATCGACCTTTCAAAAAAACAGTCACCACACCATGGCAAATTGTCAATAAATGTATCTCAAAGTAGATTTCGTTTTTAAAGTCAGTTTAAAGGCATATACATACAAAAGGCTGTTGAACATTTCCACTGTTATTGACAAAGAATAAAACTAATAAACAAACTGACTCAATAGCGGGGCATGTTGTCACAGTGGAAACCAGCTGATTTAATGACAGTGATTTTTTGTGAAGCGTGAAATACTACCTAACGTTATTTTAATCAATAGCCTAATGAAACACAAATAAATCAAAAATAGCATTGTTATTATGAACACAATTCAACCTTTCAGTTAAAATGTATCTTCATATTTAAAGTTGACACGTTTTTATTGTTCATTTAGGCTATTTACTCAACATAATGTTACATCAGTTATTTTAAAAGAATACATTTTACAAAGAATAAATAAAAAATCTTGAGATTCTGTGAACAATTCTGTGAAAAAAACATCCAAAACAAAATAGTAGTTTCTTATATTTATTTATTTTTTATATTTGTAGTCAAAATCTCAAAATGTACATCAACATGATAATGAGTTTATCATCATAACACAACAGATGTGTTAACTAACACATTAAAATGCCCAGATTTTTCTAATAAGTATTACAAATATTATATATAAAAAATCAAAATAGTCTTATAATAGTCAAATAATATATATTTGACAAGTTACTTCATTAAGCCACAAAGATGAGTATAACTAAACTAAAATAACAATAGATATCAGTCAAAATAAGTTTTATTGATTAGTCACATTATTCAGTTGCTTATTGCTGGTATAATGTTGGTTATATAAGGCATAAATGACAGGCTGATATTATAATCTCAAGCACATTTCTCTTAAAACTCCCTCATTCTGCTAACGATTCTTTGAAAGAGTAACAGTAACACTTTACAACAAGGTCCATTAGTTAACATGAAATAAGAATGAACAATTACAGCATTTATTAATCTTAGTTATTCAAATCAAAGGTTGTATTTGTTAACATTAGTTAATGCACTGTGAACAAACAAAAAACAGCTGTATTTTTTTTTACTAACAATAACAAAGATTAAAAAATACAGTAACAAATGTATTGCTCATTGTTAATTCCTGTTAGTTAATATATTAAATAATGTTAACTAATGAACCTTATTGTAAAGTGTTACCGAAATACATTTACATTACATTTAGTCATTTAGCAGACGCTTTTATCCAAAGCGACTTACACCAAGCGAGTCATAACTAAACAAGCGAGAAATAAAGCTTTGTTAAAGGTCCCGTTCTTCATGTTTTTTTGAAGCTTTGATTGTGTTTACAGTGTGCAATATAACATGTTTCGCATGTAAAAAAACAGTATTTTTCACACAATTTACTTATCTGTATACCGCTGTTTTCACTCTCCAAAAAACGGGCCGATGACTTCCTTGTTCTATGAAATCGCTCCTTCATAAATACGTGAGGAGTTCTGAGTGCGCCAGCGGTTCCTGTGCTGTGATTGGACAGCAGCTTATCATCAGGTCACGTCTCTTACAGTACATTGGAGATGCATGCGCTGATTGTTATTGTAAAAATGTGAATTGACTCCGGCATGAAAATAACAGCGTCTCGACGACATGCCGACAAACACACTCTACAAACACACTCTTCTCACTTCTCCGTGGGAGCGCAACAAGACCACGCCCCCTTTTTTATGTATTCCTGTGGGCGGAGTTTAGTCCAAAAACTGTTCTAGTTACGTCATTAAAAAAGAAAGTAGAGGGATGAAGTCCAAACCGGACGTTTAAAAAGGGGACTTCTGTTAAATAAAATATCTCGCTAGGCATTGAACTTTGAGCTTTATAATTTTACAGGTATTATTTATGGCTCTAACAGCAACATTACACACTAACTAAAGTTTGAAAAATGGAATCGCGAAGAACGGGACCTTTAATATAAATGACAGGCTGACATTATAATCTCAAGCACTTTATCTTAAAACTTCCTTTATTCTGCTAACGATTCTTTGAGCTAGGATCCTTTAGCTCTCTTTAGCTTTGGTCTGGTTGTCTGGAGGAAGTGGTTTTCCTAAATGATGAGCAGTGGTGATGCCATGAGTGAGAGACACACACTTCTCTCTGGCCTCCGGCCGAAGACGAAACCCTCCTTGGAAACTGAGGTCAAAGTATTCGGTGGGAGCGAAGGACAGAGGCTTTTCTGCACACACGCCACGAAGCCTGTCCCGCCACGAGTCCAACATCTGACTCCTCACGGGCGCGGGCGAGTGCGCCGGACACCAGAAGATCTGCGGCGCGAGGACCTCAAACCCACAGAAGCGCAGCACTCCATTCTGTGTGCCAGAAAACACATAAACTCGTTGAAATTAAATACACTTTATTGTACCCGAATGGGAAATTTGTGTTGACATTGACAAAATCATTGGAAACATCAACAGAAAATTCTACAATACACACACAAAAAAAACAAAATAATAATAATTCCTATACACACCCTTAAAAAAATACTCATTCATCATTTAACCTTTTAATTGAAAAGGGAATAGGGCTTCTTAGAACGAATTATACCTGCACATCGGAAATCTACAGAAGATAACAATACTCATCTTATAAAGTCATGTCAGATTGAATTATATAAAGCATTGTATACAATAGATTGTAATTACAGTAATAAACATGAAATCTGTCTCTTTCAATCAGAATTACAACTTCAGTTTCTACTGTAAAGCATTTGAATTTTTTCTCTTTTGAAAACATTCAATTTAAATTTGATGCACAGCCAGACATGGGCAGTATTTCAATTAAATGTATTTTAAATACATATTTAATTACTTTAGTGTATTTTGTAATTTGTATTTTGCAGGTGTGGAAAAAATAAAATGTAGTTTGTAACAAAATATTTTGAGGGAGTGTATTTAGAGTATTTCAAATACTTAAATACTTAAGAAAAATCACCATGGTCTACCGCCCTCATAAGGGGATTAACTCCTGAATTATTGGAGAAGTTGGTTGTACTTAAAAACTACTAGCCTAAATGACAATGGTTTAGTTTTCTCTTTTGTAGCATAGTTGAGTTATTGCTACTATTTCTGTTATTGACCTTTCAATAAAGTCCCTCATTAAAGCTGTTAGCGCACATAACATACACTCAAAAAAATAAATTGGTGAATGAACGTGATTTAATCATAGCACATTATGCATCTAATCAAATCAAGTAAACTTGGACTACTTTGAATATTTTATATGAACACAATATACATTTGTAGATTCAACATGATTGTAATATGTCAATGTAACTTCTTTACAACTAATTGAATCAAAATGTTTGTAGTGGCTATTGACAGTATATTCTGATTTACAGGATAACAAAAGTAGATATCCATAAATCCCTCTGTATTTTTTTCCCATCTAATATGTGAACACAATGAAAAAATAATTTTGAACCTGGCTTTATCCAATACTCAGATTTCGTCTTTTTAAATATATGCAAAAAACTTGTAATACATTTTTTTTCTCATCTTAATCTTGGTAATAAACTGGGAAAGTTTCATGGTGATATCTGCTAGTTAAAAATTGTACCCTATTCGCCTTAAATACACAATGCAACACCGATCCAGGATGACTCCATATTATACAGGATTTTTGGCAACCCTAATGCCCGACAAATTTGCACAAAGATTTGTTTTCGCAGCTTAATTTGAATAAATGCTCTGTTTGGGAGGGATGTTTTAAGCTGTGAAACACGTACACTGATCTGAAAGGTCAAACAAAACTCATGATATGATAAATGTATCTCACCTGTAAAGGCCAAAGGAGAACATTGATGTCCCCATGAACGCCGTCGGCCAGAAACATGGACTCTGTTGCCCCAGTGGTGAATGAAAGTATGGCCTTCTTATCCTGGTGTGAATAATGCACGACATTTAATGTAAATCTGATCACAGTTAGAATCACAAGAACAGGAATCAACAATGTCAGGTGCACAAAACAAGACTTTTTCAGACCTTAAAAATGCCGTTGTCGTACATCTTCTGCAGGGTGAAGGCAAATCCTTGAGTTAAGACTCGGTCCATCCAGCCCTTCATGATGGCAGGCACACTAAACCAGTAGAGAGGGAACTGGGAATATAATCCAAATCATGTTATTGTTCTGAGATCAAGGTGAAATGTATGATACTGTAATTTGTGTCGTGGCAAATTAAAAGTCTTTGGTTCAGGTCTCAAAGTCTGTATCAGGACTCAGAAGAAATCTTTCAGAGTCGAAGTTTCAGGTCTCAGAAGAATTTACTTTATTGAGCAATTCAACAAAGTGAGAAGCCAGCTGTTCATCTGATCTTACAATGGCCAGTGTTCAGGTCTTATATATTTTTCTTATCGTTTGATGCCCAATTAGCGTTCATATAGTTATCGTTTTCTTTTTGCTCCTCCTCGACACTTCGCCACAATTAAAAACACCTGCATCAGAGTCTTCATTATATTGGTAGCACGCCTTGGCGCATGCGCTTTTTAAAAAATAATTTCATACATGATTTTTAGGTACACATAATCTTCACATAACCTTTGACCTAGTTTTTGTCTTCTCATACCCTTTAAAGGATTAGTTCACTTTTAAAAAAAACTTTTGCTGATAATTTCCTCACCCCCATGTCATCCAAGATGTCCATGTCTTTCTTTCTTCAGTCGAAAAGAAATGAAGGTTTTTGATGAAAACATTCCAGGATTTTTCTCCATATAATGGACTTCAACAGGACCCAAACGGTTCAAGGTCCAAATGCCAGTTTCAGTGCAGCTTCAAAGGGCTTTAAACGACACCAGACGATGAATAAGGGTCTTATCTAGACAAACCATCGGCATTTCACAAATAAATAAAAAAGTTTAAGTATTTTTAAACATTAGCAAATGTTTTTTTTTTAAAGTGAACTAATCCTTTAACCTGTTTTCCTGTCTTCTCATACTCTTATGGTGTGTTCACTTCACACCGAACGCGAATTTAATTATTTGCGCGATTAGATTACATACAAAGATGCGAATAGACACATCATTCGCGCCGGGCGACGCGTTTGCCGCCAACGTCTTCCGCGCAAGTTGAAAAATTTGAACTCGAGCGGAAGATTCGCATGACGCTTTGTTGCGCCAGCCAATCAACGAAGAGCTAATTACTAGGGCTGGGTAATAAATATCGATTTCTCGATATTAATCGATTCTCATTTTTACGAACCGATATCGATTCTTAAATCTCAAGAATCGATTAGTCATCCTGTTTCATTTGAATGAATGGAACATTGTAGCACGCATCCAAAACATCGCAATAATCTTTGTCCTTTGTCACTATTGATATGAAACAGTCTAAATTTTCAAATTACATCCATTTTCTTTGGAAATTCAAAAACATAAATACCGTTTTGGCGCTGTGGCGTGAGATCACTCTGGCGCAGCTCAAGAGAAGCACATGATCTCTCTTCCGCCTTAATAATACCAGTTACAGCGCCGAAATAAACATGAATGAGCATCTGAAAGTGTGTTAAAAGATAGAGTACAACCTATCGAAATCCGTATCATGTCACATTGATTCGCTCAATCAGTGTTTCAACCGTGGAAAGACGTCAGTTAAACAGCTTGTAATCAATGTCATGTATCGTCATATTTACCTCTGAAAAACAACATGTGACCATAAACTCGTTAGTCAGCCAGAAAAATGTACTCTAGAGACTGCATTTTGCTAAATATATGCAATGCACCATATTACATATGCATTATAATCTTAATGTTCTTCAATATTTAATGCATATTTGAATAAATCTGGCAAGTTTTTATGACAGCCACCATTTAAATGTTTCTATTTCATATAATCTTCTTATTATAAAAATAAATAAAAGAGTAATTTAAAGTCCCTGTAAAGGCAATAAAAATAAAATAAAAATCTAAACACATTATAAATGTTAGAAATGTATTGCTAAAAAATATTACAAAGACTGAACTGTGTGTTTGTATAGCTACAAAACAGTTAATTATTACCTTCATATTAGGCTAATGAAGCCTAGTAGGCTACAACTAGACTGCCATACTTTACAGAATTAGTTAAGAGATTTGATTTCCTTGAGAAAATTGACCATTTATTGTAACTGATATCCAAAATAATCAATATTGAATCGAATCGAATCGTAATCGAAACCGAATCGAATTGCAAGCTTGTGAATCGAAATCGAATCGAATTGTGAAATTTGTGTCAATACCCAGCCCTACTAATTACTAATTGTTGCCGCCTGTGGGTACCCTGAAATATACGATAC
This sequence comes from Semotilus atromaculatus, assembly GCA_031834385.1. Taxonomy (NCBI): domain Eukaryota; kingdom Metazoa; phylum Chordata; class Actinopteri; order Cypriniformes; family Leuciscidae; genus Semotilus; species Semotilus atromaculatus. The sequence goes on from JAULUF010000004.1 coordinate 16,862,676, forward strand.
TACGTATTTGGGACTTCCACAACAAGTACAGAGCAGCAATATCTTTTATTTCAGACATGACGGAAACGTATGTCAGAAAGAAATTGTGTTGTTATTTTTTTATTCGCGAGTGACACGGACGCGTGAATGGGTTCAAAATGTTCAAGCGTCTAACTAGACGCGATAGACGCATATTTGACGCTCTATTCGCGTTCGGTGTGAACTAGGGATTGATCAACTTTAAGATTTTTTTAAGTCGACTGTTATGACATCAAAGTCGAGTCGACGTCGACTAGTCGCTCACGTCATTAAAAACAAAAGAGATGGGACTGCTTTGCAATATGCCATAATTTGCAATTTATTAGCAGAAAATTATACAGATGCTGAAAGACAGGGATGTTTACACCTGGCCACTTCATGCGTTTTCTCAGATCGGATAGCTATCCGATTTATCAAAACGATTCCATTTACACCTGGTCGCATAAATTATTTTTTCAAAAAATGGATATACATCAGATCTTCAAACCCCGCGCTATGTGCAGATTTAACAGAGTTCACGTCACCGAAAGCAACAGTTCGAGCTGCGTTTTATTAATCATCAGCTAATTTCAAAATCAAAGACCGCAATAAGAGAGAGCGGCAACAGCACTGGTAAGATCATTTTGTTTCTTTACTTTTAATCAAGATGATTGTGTGTTAACGTCCGCGACTTACTTTCACTTTGATTTGCGATAGTTTGCTCGTTAGCTTGATGAATAGATGCTCATTTACAGTGTTGTTGCCATAGTTTCATCATATAATGACTATAACATGACATCCTAAACAACCTCTCACACGTTTATTTTTAGCAGTGTTGGGAGGAGTCCAATTTACATATGTGGTTTCAACAACCAGATGCATTTACACTTGTCCAGTTTCATCTGTAATGCGGCCCAGACCTCCTTCTGAAGTTGTTTGAGCGATAGGATTTAAATCCGTCTCGAATGCGTTTCGGAGGGCATTTACTGGTCTCTTCACGATCGGATAGCAATCACAGAAACGCATGAAGTGGCCAGGTGTAAACAGCCCGCTGTTAAGTATTTCCACACACTTGATGTGCCACTGCTGCTTTCTTGCTGCAATGACCCTCTGGGCTCTTCATCTGTTGTCGTCTGCAACGCGGCCATGTTGTTGTTAGTATCAAAATTAGCGCAATCATAGTGTCACATGATCAACGCGACTAGTCGACGTCAAGCTTAAAGCATCACGGCATTGCATTAAGGTCGACTAATCGATTAGTGTGAACACACCATTAGACTTAGTTCTCTTTAGCATTACAGCATTTAGACCCATGTGTGAGACAGATGAGATTCCCCAACATCTGACATGAGTGTGGCAGTATTACCTGAAAGATCACCAGCTCTGCTTGCTCCAGCTTGTGTTGTTCTTCTGAAACGTCGTCACTCAGTCGCCCGTCCTGCCATGCCGCCATCATCTCCTCATTGTACACAAAGTGCTCAGGGTTCTTCAGGTCACCTGTAATAGTTACAGTAATATAATGCTCCTTTATTTATTTATTTATGATTTAACGCCATATTAGCAGCAGCAATGGCTATATTAATGGCAATCTAAAGTATTTCAATTCAGAAAATAATTCTGATTACAGTCATTGTTTAGAATTTTTCTTAAAATACAAAATCAGACATTTAAACCAACAGTAACGACAGAAATAATAACATTTACGTAGAATCTTTCAATTTAATATTTGTCAGAAATTCTAAAATTATTCCAGGAGATAACTTTTTAAAAATGTCCATTAATATATTTTCTGAATGAAAGCGTTGTCAAATATAATTTTAAAAAGGACATTCTATTAAAATATGTTGTATAATTCTCCTTTATACTGTGGTCTGTCTGAATAATCGACAGATGATTTCATGTACGTGTAAACTTGTGAAACGATTTTAATGCACAACGTGGAGGTAAAGAATGGCCAGACACGAACCAAAGGGTGATTGCCTTCGCGAAGTGCATTTAATGGTTTAATGCACAGCTACCCGTGGATTATCCCGCTTATACCATAGTGATTTGCAAACATTGACACGTTGAAGCTGTTATTGGTGTTTGTAGTGCAATATTTGGCCTGAAGGGTAAAAACAGAGGTTATTTTCATCAGTTTCAGCTCGTCAGATCTAGCATTCTGCCCACTTTAAATCAGACAGAGAGATAAAGTAAAGCAGTGGAAGCTCAGATGGATAAATAATTTTACAAGTTTTCAAATAATTATTATTTTGATTGTTTGATATTTTAGGAATTGTTTTGTTTTTTACTAGGGCTGTCAAATGATTAATCACGATTAATCGCATCCAAAATAAAAGTTTGTGTTTACATAATAAATGTGTGTGTGCTGTGTATAATTATTTTATATATATAAATACATACACATGCTTGTATAGATTTAAGAAATATTTGCATGTATATACTATATATAGATTTATATAAAATTTATATTAACACATAGGGGTGTAACGATACGCTTATTCGTATCGAACCGTTCGGTACGAGGCTTTCGGTTCGGTTTTCGGTACGCATTTTCAAACCGAACGGTTCTTTGGACCATTTTTCCTGCCGACCAAAATTTCATTATTTTAAATGTAGGCGCGCGTTGCGCGTGGCAAGCGCACTCGAGATGCTGGTGCGACCACAACATTGCCCAACATTCAATGGCAAATGTAATGTAAGCAGAACGAAACTGAGCTACTCGTTATTATGTGGTCAACAGACTGTTTATCAGTTTGGACCAATGCAGCGCGAGCCGATCTCTGTTACTACACAGCGCTGAGACATCCAGTAAAGAAAGCATTTGAATTCACTATTGAACTTGAAGTAATAACATCGCTGCGAGATCTAGTGAGAAACATTCACATTTCTCCGTTATTAACGGATCAAACCGCGCTGACGTGGAAACCAGGAAGAAACATTGTGCCATGAATGAAATATTCAGTGTCCACAGATCAGCAACATCACCATGGATTTACTGTAGTAACACTTACTGTGACCATGGAGGTTTGGCAGGAATAGTAGGCTATAATGCTTTCAAGTAACATTACGTCGGTTTTATATTGACATTATGAATACAATTGCTGCCCTCAAATGTTAATCTGAACTAAAATAAACCTTTGTTTATAACTACTACAATATAACATTTCATTTTGTCCAAGGAGCTGTTTTGTTTTATATGCTCCTAAGAAAAGTCAAGTATAGCTCCATCATTGCTCAAAAAATATATCATACTTTATGATGTTAGTTTTAATAAAAATATAATAATAAAAAAAAAAATCAAGGAAATTTCTCTGGCATTTCTTTTTTGTTCCATTGAAAACGTACCGAACCGAACCGTGGCACAAGTGTATCGTATCGAACCGAACCGTGAATTTTGTGAACCGTTACACCCCTATTAACACATTTTTCTTAAATATATAAATGCACGTGTGTGTACTTATATATACAAAATAATTTTACACAGTACAAACACATTTATTTTGGATGTGATTAATCGTGATTAATCATTTGACAGCCCTATTTTTTACATTTGATACTGATTTTTATTTATTTATTATTATTGTTGTTGTTTAATCAACACTTACTGTTATTTATCTACTTTACTATAACTTTTTAATATATATATATATATTTTTTTCATATATGTTTGTATATGTCTATTGCTTTGGCAATATTGTGCTATTTTACACATTCATGCCAATAAAGCTCTGTTCTAGGAGGCAAAGAACCACTGGACGCGAAATAATTAAATCATCATTAAATCATTAAATGCACAGCTAGCCGTTGATTATCCCTTATGTGTTCACTGATAACTGCAACTGCAATGCTTCTTTTTAAAGAACATATAACATAGTTGTAGCATTTTAATATAAATACAGTTTATATTTTCCTTACATTTGTACATTGAAGCAGATATCTGAAGTTGTTTCATGACAGCAAATTCCTACCCTTGATATCATCTGCAGTAGCTGAGGATTTAAAGCTCATAGCATAGAGATCCGACACGAGGACTTTATAGCCTTGCTTCGTCAAAGCCTCGACAGCGACGTCCCGCGCAGCAGCGCTGAAGGAGACGGGACTCTGGTGGGCATAAACTATCAGTGCTGTCTTCTGTGCTGTTCACACACACACACACACACACACGCACACACACACACACACAGACAGACACACAGAGACAGACACACACACACACACACACACAGAGAGAGACACACAGACACACAAACACACGGGGAGAGACAAAGAGGTTCACTGGGGTTTGATTTAAATGTATTTACCCACAGGATAGCAGTGGAGATTTTTTACTAGAGTAAAATCACAGTAACAACAACATCAATAATTTTCCCCTTCCCTTATCAACTTCTGGTTTAAAGGTTGTATCAGCGATTTCAGGCCCAAAAATAAATGATCACATTCATCTAATCTTTCCTAACGATCCGCTAGCTGCCCACCCCATAAGCATGCCGTCAAAAACCGCATCTCTGTAGGCAGCCTAGGCTCTGAGATCTGCACACAAAAACAAATGGGTACACCACCACTCAAAACCGAAATAAACAGTGTTTCAACCAATCACAGACAGGGGCGGGTGTTGCACCGACTTCGCGTCCAGCCGTGAACGAGCTCAAAACCTCACAACACCCGCCCCTGTCTGTGATTGGTTGGAACACTGTTTATTTTGGTTTTGAGTGGTGGTTGCAATTGGTCAAATCGTGTTACCGTGAGCAAATGAATTGCATTCCCGCTTAAAACGAGCGTTCGTAAATATTTCAAATAAAAGTTGCGCTCATTCTCAAATGTGTATCACTGGATCATTATGGATAATCGCGAAGTTGTTGTGTTTGGTGCTGCTTTATTGTATTTGCGGACAAGACGTTGGACTTTTGGATTCGTTCATGACATCCTCCAGGACCGTTATCAATTCGGAGAGTATCACCGGCTGGTGCAGCAGCTGCGGCTAATGTTTTAATCGGAACTAATGTTTTGCTAGGAACGAAAGTTTACATCGTATGTTTCTCCGGAATCAGCCAGCGCGAAGCACATCTATATTCCGATATAGGTCGGTTTTGCTGCGGTTTATTGCTGCGGTTTATTGCTGCGGTTTGCCGCTGCTTGCCGCTGAACCGCGTCATAGCTCATTACCATAAAGTTGAGCTACTTTCAACTTTCTGATTGACGCCCAAAACACGACGCAGAGGGATTTGACGCTCCTTGCAGCTGAGAGAAGCCAGCTTCCATTGAAAATGAATGACTTCCGGTAGCTTTGGAAGCTCAAGTCGGCGGCGGTGTGAACGTACAGTAAGGAGCGTCTGCTCGTTCCTCTCATATGATTGGTAGGTGAAATCAATTGCCTCGAAAATATTAAACCACATTAGCCTGGGTTTCCCCATCCTGCCTTGTGTGCGGCGCGATTTTATTCACGCTGCTAGGCAGTCTGGAGACCATGGACCAAATTTTCGCCTCAGATAGGGAACCAATCACAGAACGGGGATGGAGCAGCGAGACGATGACGACACACCGAAACAATAAAAACATTCAAAATTCAACACACATTCAAGTGTATTCCCATTATTCCTCTGGCAAAGCAGCGCATCTCATGACTGATCACAGCTGGGATATATTGTACAGGCGATCGCCTCATTCAGATAATGTTGCACAATTAAAATGAAAAATGACAGTCTAAGTCTTAAGTCTAGTTTAAGTTTAAGTCTAAATAAACTGTTTTAAATATTGGTTCAAGGTTCAAATAAGTTTAATTTCGTTTTTACATACGTCATCTGGTATAATTGAAACCATTGGCTATGATCTACGTACAGGCGCATTTGATAGACATTCGTAGCACCCAATAAAACGGCTCTGGGCGTTCATAAACCACGCCTCAAATACATAGCCAGGCTAAAACCGCATGCAAGTTCACAATTTTTTTTTCTTCTCACGGCCGCACGCCGGAGATCTGGCACAGTGCCGAAATACTTTAAGCCCAGAGGGTTTACTATGCTGTGCTTAGCTCTGTGAATACCGGTATTTGACAAGGAGGATTTCTGTTATTTGCCTTTACGCCCTCATTGCCGGCTCTTTCTGTTCTTCATCTTTTATGAAGTGGATCTTTGTTTATACCCTTTTCTGGAGTCATTCCCTTGCTTAATTAAAGATATTGTTATTTTGCACTTTCGCATTTGGGTCCTCTCTTACCTTTCATAACAGAATTAATGTTTTTATTATAATTTTATGTAGTCTATATTACAGACTCGCGCTGCACATGTTGCACTGAACTATGTTTTCCTTTTTGAAGTGATTTAAATCATATTTCAAGCGATTCAAAAACATCATGGTGAACAATGCACATCTGAAGGAAATAATCCAATATTTATTGGCTCAGCCAAATTTTCTCACCGGGCCAATAACGTTAACGTTAACGTTAAAAATGAACATATATCGGCCGCTACCGATATATCGTGAATCCCTTTAAAACACAATCATTAAATGCATTAATGAAGAGCTATACACAGTACATGAAGAAACAAAATACAGATGAAAAATTTTAATATCATGCAAAATTTATAATTTTGACGATTATGGCTTAAAGTGTCACAAACGAGAATCCCCTAGGCGGAAGTACAGAGTCAGAGTTTACAAATGTGAGGAAGGAGGACCATATACACATATTCAAATGTCTTTGTGTCAGTTTATCGTTTAAAATGCCCATTTCGTGTGCGTACAGAAGCGTGACCTTTTCAACGTAATTGCGTATTACGTGAGTCACGAACGCGCATCACAGAACAGAGCAAGGCGAGCATTTGTGCTTATAAAACTTCAACTTTTTTATTTATTTGTGAAATGCCGATGGTTTGTCTAGATAAGACCCTTATTCATCGTCTGGTGTCGTTTAAAGCCCTTTGAAGCTGCACTGAAACTGTCATTTGGACCTTGAACCGTTTGGGTCCTGTTGAAGTCCATTATATGGAGAAAAATCCTGGAATGTTTTCATCAAAAACCTTCATTTCTTTTCGACTGAAGAAAGAAAGACATGGACATCTTGGATGACATGGGGGTGAGTAAATTATATGGGGGTAAATTGATGCCTAAATTATTGAAAATGGACAGACTAAAAGTCACAAATAGATATTACAACTTGTAAACACAAAACACAATCTACAAATAGATTAAAAATCCGCAAACAAAGTCCTCATGATCCTCAAATGTAAAACAAGATCTACAAATAGATACAAAGTCCTCAAACAAACTCTTTGTGATCCACAAATATAAAGCATGATCTACAAAAAGATTAAAAATCCACAAATAAACACATCCTGATTCACAAATAGAAATCAGTGACTTGTACTTGAAAACCAGAATTTGAATGAATGTAAAGTGATTTGTTTGCAGGTGAAGATCGTGTTCTGTTTGTAGATTGTGTCACATTTGTTTTCAGAATTCTGACACTATTGTTTCGCTGATGTGACAAAATAATGCCATAATCATTGAAAATGAAGAGACTATGAGTCAAAAATGCATATTACAATTTGTAAACACAAAACAAGATCTACAAATAAATTTAAAATCTGCAAACAAATTCCTCACAATCTGCAAATGTAAAACACAATCTGTAAATTGATTCCAAATCTGCAAACAAACTCCTCATGATCCGCAAATGTAAAACAAGATCTACAAATAGATAAAAAATCCACAAACAAACTCTTTATGATTCACAAATAGAAATCAGTGACTTGTACTTGACAACCAGAATTTGAATGAATGCAAAGTGATTTGTCTGCGCACGAAGGTCTTTATTAGTTTGTAGATTGTGTTGCATTTGTTTTCAGAATTTTGGCACAACTTTTTCGCTGTTTTTTTACCATTAAAAATCTACAAATGCCCTCCTCACAATTTGCAAACAAACACAGTCTAACTTGTATTTTCACACCACTGTAAAAATACATTCTTACACATTCTGTGCAAAGCTCAGCATGCAAGTGTTGAATCTGTGTTTGCAGATCACAGGGCATTCACAGATCCCTCTGCACACGTATACAGATCTTTTTGGCACTATCTTTCCGCAGAGTGTGTGACTACGATCCACACGTGTAGTCAGCCAATCAGGGGTATTGCTTCAATGTGATGTCACGCCCCCTCAATAAGCCCTTTTCAAAATAAGAGCTGACGCTTCTCCGGACGACTGGGCTGGCCCAGAGCCGTTGAAAAACATATTTAACGGCTCTGGGCTGGCCTCACTGTCATTTACCGTGACGGTGTCGTGCAGAGGTTCTTACCCCTGAAAGGAAGTGTATCCCCGGTCGCGGGAGCGCGCTCGCATTCAGCAGAAGGTGGGCCCTTGGTTTGAACAAAGTAAATTAAACTATAGCACGTGAATTGTTTAAGTTATCGTTATACTATTTTTTTTTTTAGCAAAGACAGCTATCACGTGGCCCATCTATCAAAATTAATTGTTTTATTCTTCTGCAAGCTAACGATCGAACTTCATTGCACTGAATTGAGAAAGTCAAGTTTACTGCAAAACCAAGACGACCATACCGTTTCACTCATAAAGCAAACAGCCTTTGGATATTAAATTGTTGTGAATCCCCCCTCCTCATTCCATGGTGAATTATTATCAAAATGATTTAATAATGCATGGCACTTAAATGGCAATGTCATACACAAAAAGTGATTGTACAGATGTTGGCCTATCATCAAGTGTTTTAATTTTTTGAATATTTTACATCATGTTTAATAACAGCAGTGAATATGGACACATTTCTTGTTTCCTGACAAAAGTTATAATGGGTTTCAGACCGTATTTTCGACCTGCCAAAATATGTTTCCCCCTCCAAAATCTACAGATATTGGCCTATATCATCAAGTGTTTTATTTTTTTAATACTTCATACATAACAGCAGTGAATATTATGGACAATATATTTTTTGTTTTGTTTCTAAGGTGACCTGACTGACATATGTCACTTTTGTGGATCAGAAGGGCCTGAGGCAGATTTGAGTTGAATCAAACTTAAGAAATGTGAAATGAAATAGGTTTTGTTATATAGTTATTAAGAATTTTCTTGTATTGGTATGTTGGATATTTCTATTCTATATCTTCTATTTTACCCACTAACAAACATTTCATTATTTTTTTTATCTCCATGTGAATTACTGTATATTCAAAATATAACATACATTACACAGGAATGAAAATTTTTACCCTCTTACTAAAGACCCAAAAATCAAAATAATTTGTTTTCCAGATTAAGTGTGACATTTGTTAGCGGTGGTTCCACAATATGTGCGCTCAAGGCCACCAACGGAGGAGGCCTTCCTGTGTGCTTATACTCCTTTTGTGTACATTATTGTTCTTGATTGAAGACTTTATTCATTAAATCTTGTTGTATTACATTATACCTTTCAAGTTTGTGTCTTCTTGAAAAATGGCTTACACTATATTGATTAATAAAATAATTGCAGATTAAGTTTCTTTCGATTGATTAATAAACTAATACCTGGTATGTAAATAGCATGTCAAAAACAGTTGCCAAAGTAATTGTCTTTCTGTATATTTTCTGTATAAGTGATGAAGAAAGTGGACACTGGATCTGCTCTGTGTCTCCTATTATACATTAAAACTGAAAGTGTACTGGAGACTCACTTCAAGTTAAGGCCTAAGCTTTATGAATTCCTAGATGCAAAAGGGGAGTATAAGTGTTCTGGTGTGTGGAAGTGTTAGATGTTCACAGGAAGTGGAGACGGTGATAGGCCATCATCTGTGCAATATGGAGAGGGGGCACTTTTTATAGCAGGTTTAAATACGATCTGAAAAAATCTGTATATTTATCCAAAAGCTTGGAGTGAGATCACATGCGGTTAGGGGAGGAGCCCTAATGGAGCCCCCCCCTGATTTTACCCATTGTTCATAATCAACCAGCACAAATTGAAATTATAACAATTGGTGAATATGGTAAATGATAGAGCAATTCATCACATCAAATATACTCTTTAATATTATATTTAAAAATTACAAATATACAAAAATTACACATTCAATGGCAATGATTAATGTATGTTTTGACAGGATATAAAATATTACCCAGAGCACTCTGCTTTAATATGTAGCCTTAATAACTAGAAAGACTATTAATACAGTATAATAATAGGCCTAATTTAAAATAAAATGAAGAAATACATCTTTATTCCTTCCCATACAACATTTGCCTTAGTTTCAGATAACGTAAGCTAGCCAAACTGAGCCAAAGCTTCTGGCCTGGTTGCAAAGTGTGTAGAATGTTTGACATGCATCAATAATAATGTATACGATGGGCTATATATTAAATATTCTAGCCTAAAAATGTTAGACGAGCTTTCTTCCAACTTACCCTCTCCATCATGACGTGTGTTACTGTAAATGGCAGGGGTCGGCAAAGTTTAGCATCGGGACAAAAAAAAAATAAAAAATAATTCCCAGATGGCGGCCCAGAACATAGTCAAAGGATAATTTAAGAAATGAATTGATGAAAAATGCGAATTGCCTGTGACAGACAGTTACAGTGCACCGCCACTATGTGGCTTTTTTGTTAATGACTGTCCTACAGGATTTAACACAGAGTAACAGCTCACTACCAGTTACAAAATCGGTGGTGACGCGTTCATGTATCCAGAGGGTGACGCTGCCAATAACGCATAAGCTGTCACAAGGAACCGGCAAAAGTAGCCTAATGATTTTGAATGCTACAAATGTAGCAAGGATACATTTTTATTGTTTATTAATAAATTAGATTTCAAGCTTTCTATCCTATTTCTCGTGTCTGCGAGGGAGTTTAAACGCTGAGTTTCGGTTCATTTATGAGACGCTCCAGTTCACGAGCAATCGCGCCGGCGCCTCCTGTCCTGGGCTGAGTTTCCCGATAACGTTGTCTCTTAGCGCGCTACGAAGACTCTTAAGGTATAACTTAACTGAAGGTATACCATTTCTAGGCGTGTTCCCCGAACTATACCTTAGAAAGCTGCTTAAGATATACCTTCTTACGTGCGACGTTACCGGGTGCTGTCCGTGGCGATGGTGCTGAATCTGTTGATATCGATGACTCGAGAATCAATTATTCTCTCGTGCAGGGGCTGTTTATGTGAGAAAGTGCTGTTCTTTATAAAATAAGCACTTCAGAAATATTTGAAATTGCATTTACTAGGACTCATGGGATATTATAAAAAATAATCCAAACTATAACAGCCTTTAATAGCCTTGCCTACATATTTTAAAATTGTATCATATAATGCTGCCAAAATAACCATTACAATTTTTTATGTGCTTTCTTCTCTTTCCCATTTTTGTTCGCTGAGGTGAGCTGCGATGAAATATTGCTCTTGTAAATACTTTCAAACATTTCAGTAATAAAAGTGTACGTCACTTAGCTACGGTGCTCGGCAGTGATCAAAAAGGATTTAAACAGTGAATTTTTAATCTCTTCTTGTAAACTCAGAGATATGGATTCAGACGGCAATTAAATTACCACACGACCTGTTGGTCAAAAATCAGTAATTTGGACAGAGATTTTTACGCGGGTTGGGTGAGAAAAAACACTGATATTATGGATTCGGACGGCACTAAAATGACTTACCCCTGTAAATGTTTACAATATTAGCGTCCAAATAGGACTTAACTGACAGTAGCCTATGCTTTCACTAGCCTTTAAAAGCGCTCTTTAATTAAAATAAATTTATAAAATTTTATTATATATAATAGGCTAATATAATTAAAATTCTAACAACAATCAATGTAATGCCAATTTTATTCTTTGCATGAAAACACTTGAATTAGCCTAATTGAACACTGTCTGTGTGTATTAAAACTTCAGAATTATATTCATATAGACCTTTAACAGTGATAAGGTAAAGCTAAGAGTGGTCCAGACCAACCTTCCGAAAGTATGACTTACAGAAGGTATACTTAACTAAGAGCGTTTCGGGAAACACGTATTAACGATAAGGTACAGCTTAAGGTGTAACTTAAGAACGACGTAGCGTTAAGAAGGTTTCGGGAAACTCAGCCCTGGTTATTTTGTCTGCTATATTTGCTTCTTATTCATTAAATCCAGGGAATTGGTTGATGAAACATTGATTAGAATTAAGATACAATTGATACAAAACGAAATTCACATTTTAGAAAGGCTTTCTACAAAACAAAACTTAATGAAGAGGTAAAAGTCTTGTCTGACCCACATGTCTCCCGATATATTGCCATCTTGCAACACATCCCGCCTTGCTAAAACACACATGTGGGCTATCCAATCTTTTGTCAAGCAACATTGTCTTTATTTCCGATTTAAAAGACAAATGGCGACATTAAAAAATGCTACAAAAAATAGTTGTTCTGGTGTTTCTTTGTCAGTTTGCGCCCGCAGGAGGCATATAATTGTGGAATATGGGTCCGTGTATCATTCGTTGAATATTTTTTTCAAATTAAAATAAAAAATTAAAAACAACTTGTTTTTCTATTTTTTTCCCCTGAACTAAAAAAAAAAAGAAGACTAATAACAACGGGTTTTCTGATTTTCTGATTGTGTGCTCATCAAAAATAGAACAAATTAATTAGGCCTTGGTCATTTCTTGATACATTTTAATTTTGATTTTAATTTAGCACCTTAGTATGCATATATCAATTAAATAATTTTAAACAGATCAAGTAGCCTTTTTTGTTTTGTTTGTTTGTTTATCAGAAAATCGGAAAACGAGTCATTAGGCCTATTCGTTTTTTTTATTTATTTTTTTTGTTTTTTATTTTAGTTCAGGAATTAAATAGGCCTAATGGAAAAACATTAGGTTTTTTTCTTTTTAACCTTTTTTTCTTTGGTTTTAATTTGAAACAAAAAAACAAAAAAAAACAATTGAACGAATGATACACGGGGGTTATTTGTAAACCGTTATTGTAAAATAAAAATAGGCTGATAACTTGATGATAGGCCAACATCTGTACAATCACTTTTTGTGTATGACATTGACCAGCCATTTAAGTGCCATGCATTATTAAATCATTTTGATAATAATTCACCATGGAATAAGGAGGGGGGATTCACAACAATTTAATATCCAAAGGCTGTTTGCTTTATGAGTGAAACGGTATGGTCGTCTTGGTTTTGCAGTAAACTTGACTTTCTCAATTCAGTGCAATGAAGTTCGATCGTTAGCTTGCAGAAGAATAAAACAATTAATTTTGATAGATGGGCCACGTGATAGCAGTCTTTGCTAAAAAAAAATAGTATAACGATAACTTAAACAATTCACGTGCTATAGTTTAATTTACTTTGTTCAAACCAAGGGCCCACCTTCTGCTGAATGCGAGCGCGCTCCCGCGACCGGGGATACACTTCCTTTCAGGGGTAAGAACCTCTGCACGACACCGTCACGGTAAATGACAGTGAGGCCAGCCCAGAGCCGTTAAATATGTTTTTCAACGGCTCTGGGCCAGCCCAGTCGTCCGGAGAAGCGTCAGCTCTTATTTTGAAAAGGGCTTATTGAGGGGGCGTGACATCACATTGAAGCAATACCCCTGATTGGCTGACTACACGTGTGGATCGTAGTCACACACTCTGCGGAAAGATAGTGCCAAAAAGATCTGTATACGTGTGCAGAGGGATCTGTGAATGCCCTGTGATCTGCAAACACAGATTCAACACTTGCATGCTGAGCTTTGCACAGAATGTGTAAGAATGTATTTTTACAGTGGTGTGAAAATACAAGTTAGACTGTGTTTGTTTGCAAATTGTGAGGAGGGCATTTGTAGATTTTTAATGGTAAAAAAACAGCGAAAAAGTTGTGCCAAAATTCTGAAAACAAATGCAACACAATCTACAAACTAATAAAGACCTTCGTGCGCAGACAAATCACTTTGCATTCATTCAAATTCTGGTTGTCAAGTACAAGTCACTGATTTCTATTTGTGAATCATAAAGAGTTTGTTTGTGGATTTTTTATCTATTTGTAGATCTTGTTTTACATTTGCGGATCATGAGGAGTTTGTTTGCAGATTTGGAATCAATTTACAGATTGTGTTTTACATTTGCAGATTGTGAGGAATTTGTTTGCAGATTTTAAATTTATTTGTAGATCTTGTTTTGTGTTTACAAATTGTAATATGCATTTTTGACTCATAGTCTCTTCATTTTCAATGATTATGGCATTATTTTGTCACATCAGCGAAACAATAGTGTCAGAATTCTGAAAACAAATGTGACACAATCTACAAACAGAACACGATCTTCACCTGCAAACAAATCACTTTACATTCATTCAAATTCTGGTTTTCAAGTACAAGTCACTGATTTCTATTTGTGAATCAGGATGTGTTTATTTGTGGATTTTTAATCTTTTTGTAGATCATGCTTTATATTTGTGGATCACAAAGAGTTTGTTTGAGGACTTTGTATCTATTTGTAGATCTTGTTTTACATTTGAGGATCATGAGGACTTTGTTTGCGGATTTTTAATCTATTTGTAGATTGTGTTTTGTGTTTACAAGTTGTAATATCTATTTGTGACTTTTAGTCTGTCCATTTTCAATAATTTAGGCATCAATTTACCCCCATAAAATTATCAGCAAAAGTTTTTTTAAAAGTGAACTAATCGATGTTCATTACAAAAAAAAAAAAATGTTCTCCAATCATACAGTATGGTAGTAGCCCTGTTACCCTTCACAAAATATTCTGGCAAATACATAGGTTTCACATGCTATTTTTAAATTGATTTTAGGTCATACAGTATATGGATTGGTACGCAATATAGAAATTAGTATTTCATTCCAAATGTAGCCAAATAATGTAGAAAACAGACTTTCCCTTTGATTTTCTTTTTCCTCTAAATACTTGGATTTGGCTTACTTGAGATTATCACTGACCTAGTTACTTAGTCTGCTGAAAATTCTCTCACTATCCAAACCTGTGTGACTTTCTTTCTTTTGTGAAACATTAAAGAAAACATTTTTAAGGATTTACTTTTGTTTTTTTGTTTTTTGCCGATACAATGGAAATCAACAGTCACCAAAAAATACTTTTTTTGTGTGAACTACAACCTTTAACAGATGAATATGGCTGATGCAAAATGGTACAATGAATTATTTATGGTCAAACACTGACTAATCTAAAATTAAATGCATATATATATATATACACTCACCCATTTCTCATGCAATCTTCAATTCTGCACCAGGATGAAGAGAAAAGTCGTGGGCTTGTGAATGAGCGGCTCTTATAATCCTTCCAACGCCGATCCCGTCTCAGGTTTCAGTCTGTTATTGCAGGACCTGTAAGGGGAGTTTAACTGATTGGTCAAATGAACGCACATCTTGGGCACAATCTAGTTAAATATGTGCGTTAATGGAATGCAACTCTGGTACTTTTGCTCCTTCAGGGTGTCATGCACCTATTTTTATTGCTTTCTTCCTTGTAGCTCTGTGTGAAATATAACACTAACACTTAGTAGTGTTAAATAAACATATATATATATTATATCTACACACACACACAGGTGAAACTCGAAAAATTAGAATATCGTGCAAAAGTTATAATTTTGATGATTATGGCTTACAACTTATGAAAACCCCAAATTCAAAATCTCAGAAAATTAGAATATTACATGAAATCAATAAAAAAAAGGATTTCAAATACAGAAATGTCGGCCCTCTGAAAAGTATATGTATATAGTTATATTATACTAAATATATTAGTTTCATTACTGAAATACATTAACTTTTGCACGATATTGTAATTTTTCGAGTTTCACCTGTATACACACACTGTACACACACACACACACACTGCCGTTCAAAAGTTTGGGATCGGTACGATTTTTAATGGTTTAAAAATAAGTCTCTAAATCTCACCAAGGTTGCATTATTTGATTAAATATACAAAAACAGGAATATTGTTAAATTATTACAATTTAAAATAACTGTTTTCAATTTTAATATATTTTAAATTCATTTTATTATTACTCCAGTCTTCAGTGTCACATGATCCTTCAGAAATCATTCTAATGATGAACATTTATTACTATTATCAATGTTGAAAACGATTATGTACAAAAACACATTTCAGGATTCTTCAAAAAGTTCAAAAAAAAATCTTCTAGTTCAAAAGAAAAGCTTTTATCTGAAATAGTAAGCTTTTGTAACATTATACACTACCGTTCAAAAGTTTGGGGTCAGTAAGAATTTTTATTTTGGTTGGAGAAATAAAAGAAATCCATACTTTTATTCAGCAAGGATTCATTCAATTTATCAACAGTGACAGTAAAGACATTTATAATGTTACAAAAGATTATATTTTGAAAAAAATGAAATAGAACTTTCTATTCATCAAAGAATCCTGAACAAAAGTGTACACAACTGTTTTCAACATTGATAATAATAATCATAAATGTTTCTTGAGCAGCAAATCATCATATTATACATATTTATGATCATGTGACACTGAAGACTGAGTAATGATGCTGAACATTCAGCTTTGATCACAGGAATAGATTACATTTTAAAATATATTCAAATAGAATTTTTAGTTGTTGTATTCTTAATCAAATAAATGCAGCCTTGGTGAGCAGAAGAGACTTCTTTTAAAAACATTAAAAATCTTACCGATCCAAAACTCTTGAACGGCACTAAATATATATATATATATATATATATTATTTTGTACAGTTTTTGTTTCTGCTGGACAAACAAACACTTTTCGGGCTAAAATATGCATGCAATAGAAAAAAATATTTTAAAAATATATTATTCAAGAGCGCATCTGGTACTCAAAAAAACAAACAAAGAAACTCTGGCTACTCCAGAAGGGGAACAATAGTTGTTGGATCCTATTATATAGAAGAGATCAAATTCCACATGCACTAGATAGATTTGTATGTGTTTTAAAAGCCTTTATCTGCAGGGCAGGGCTACATATAATAATCATGCCATGTTGAAGTCCATTTGGCTCAAAAATAGTGGCTCTGCATTTTAATTGTACATATATTGATATTTAAACTGCTGGAAGGAAACATCTCGCATATTGAGTTTCAGATGATTAAAGCAAGAGGAGCTGTCAAATATATTCCAGCGGGGAGTGAAAATAAGATTTAGATGTAACACTAAAAACCCCAAACTGGTTTGTCAAGAGGCTTTGGGAGTGTGTGTTGTACAAATGAGCTGAAGATCAGGGCCCGTATTCATAAAGAATCTTAATGTAAGAGTAGCTCCTAGTAAAGTTTACTCTTAAAATTAAAAATCCTAGTAAAGAAAAAAGTGATTCAGAAAGCATCTTAACCCTTAAAAGAGGTCTTAAGGGCATAATTGTTCGGAGCACGGACGAGGACTTTTAAGAGGCTTAAGAGTTTCTTTAGCAGAGGAGAAAATGGAGGAAAGACGAAGAGGGAGAAGAAATGTGTTGCAGACGATGGATGACAGTGAGTTTGATATATTAAAACCAACATTTAAACCAATAGACACGCCAATCAGTGTAACTGGAAAGAGTGGAACAATTTCTAAATCAATCAAATAAATTATAGGAAATGAACAGCATGGTAAATAAAAAAAGGATTTATATACACATATATAATGTGTGTGTGTGAGAATGGTCAAATAGGAAAAATGACGCATGTAATTTCAAAGTGAAGGTTTAGAATAGACCCTATACTTAAAATCACTCTTTTTTTTCCTTCTTGGACAACCAACCAATCAGAGTCTTCAAAAGATTGTGTCACACACAGCATGAAGAGTAATACAGGCCCAGGTCGGTAGCAGGAGACTAGATTACCAGATTAGCAATCGTGGTTTTGGAGAAAAACATTTATTTAAAAATGTGATTTAACCCCCACTTTATATTATTTTACTTTAATGAGAGGTTAGATTTTTGGCAATTTTTTAAATGAAAGATCAAAAGGATAAACGATGTAGATTTATTTTTTACAGCCAGTTTTGATCATGTTTACCAGTGGTGCCATTAATTCTGAAGCACGACTGTGTATATATATATATATATATATATATATATATATTCTGCAATCTTACACTATGGGAATACTGAAAAGCATCGATATTCTGGTGAAAAAAAAAAGAAAAAAAAAAAGTTCAATAAAAATCTGTATCTTTGTCTTGTTTTTACTATTAAATATACTTAATAACATTTACTACAACTTGAAAAGAAACACTGTGCAGGCAAGGTGGGACAACTGCTAAAATGGGAAAGAAAAAAGGACAATAAATTTCACATATTTCAAAATATTTACCTTTACCCGTTTACCTGTAGGCCCCATCCCAAATTAAATGTATAGTTCTTGTTCGTGGAGAACCAGATCTGATCTGAGACGGATTCTGGGTTTTGAGTTCATTGACAACACACAAGTTGACTTTGATTTATAGTTAAAGGCCTAGTTCACAAAAGAAAATAAATAAACAATTTAGGCTACTCGCCCTCAAGTTTTTTCAAACCTGTATGAGTTTCTTTCTTCTACTGAACAATGAACACAAAATATATTTTGAACAATATGAGAAACCAAGTTTTGTTAACTAAACCAAAAACCTGTTTAATGGCCATTAGAAGTTTATGAAAGTCATTCGGGTCCATCAACTATCTGTCGTTTTGAGTTTATTAGAAAGAAACTCAAACAGGTTTGCAACAACATAATGACAGAACGTTCCGTCCCTTTTATTGTCGTACAATACGGTGTGGTCGGTTTCTGTTAAAGCAGTTAATCATATGAAAGAAGCATTCAAAGTGTTAATTAGTGAAAAGAGAAGACGTTTGAAGCGACTTGAAGTGGGCGTAACTTGAATGGACGTAATTTGAAGGGGCGTAACTTGAAGTCTTGCAGGATGCAGACAGACTCTATTGTTTGAATCTGGTTTGGACTGCGAGCATGCGCACACCATGTTGTTTACTTACAGCTTTCATAAACTCCCAAAAATAATAATATACCTACCATGAACGAAAACTTTAAGAGAAAAACATTATTATAAACAGGTAAGATATGGCCTAGTAGGATATACAAATATCGATTCACGCATGCGAATAAATAATCACCCTACATGCAACTATTATAAAACAAAACAATGATTTTGCATTTATGCAAAACGCGCTTGCTTTTGCCTGGTCTCTGCTGTCGTCAGCTCTGAAACCACATCGCAGACAGCGTGCGCGAGTAAATACATGCAACTATGACTAAAACACTGATAAAACACTTACTTTTTGACGTGTAAAGTTGTAAACACCTCTGATTGTGTCTGTGTCAGGGCTGATGATCGCGTGCGGTCGCTCTCCGCGCTGATGATTGGTCTAAACGCGGACGCGGCGTATTTTTTTTAACCTTTTTTTATTATTGACATATTTGTAGAACATTAACAAAAAGCCTTCCGTAGATTAAAATTGTACAGCCAAACCTAAGCTTACATACACATATTACATCACAATATACACATCATTCCCATCAGTAGGCTAATTAAATTGAAGCCAAGGTAAAAAAACCATAAATAAATAAAAAATAATAATAACAATAATACAAATAAAAACAAATTAACAAATAAAGTAGCGGACTGGGACGTTTTTCAAATTATAAAACCAAAATCTTTGAATAAGGAGTACAAATACACTGCTTTAGGGCTCTGTCTCCAAATATATATAGGCTACTTTAAATTCCTCCTTAAAAACCAAAAACCGTGGAGTTTATCTACATTTGTGTATAAAATTTCAACAGAAGCAACGCATTATTAGTTACAAAAGATACCTTTTTATCCTTAATTAATAGTCCAAATTTAACACATTCCCACTGCAGTATCAGCCTTACAGGTATTCTTTCTTGCAACCACAACGAAAACTTGTTTACCAAAATGCACTGAAAAACAAGTGTTTCAATCTCTACCTTGCATATTTGACATAAATTTGAATCCCCAACATTAAATCTTATTCTTAAAAATTATTTTGTCAGATAAATATGATTCGGAATTTTAAAGTGCACCTCTTTACATTTAGGATTACCAGGGAATGAAAGAAAATTAGTCCTAATTTTACACACTTCTTCCTTCTTATAATGACGAAAAATATAATTTCTCAATACCGGACCTGGGAAACATTGATGTAGCCTACTAAATAGCCTCTTAACAATTTCTGTTAACAAAGCTTACATTTTCTATAATAAGTCCTTGTAGTATTATCATTGAATATTTCAAATGTTCACTTACTAGCATCGGTAATGGAATATTCGTAATAATTTTTTCATACATTTTAGAAGAGCAGCTTAAATTGTATTTACCACAAAAAGCATCATGGCTCAGTATATTTCCAACATTGTCCATTACATGTGTTAGTGACCATTATGCCTTTCTGTCACCACTCAATAAATCAATAAACAAAGATTTTCTGTTCACAGTTATACATGTTGTTCCAGATTGACATATTATGACTGCTAAAATTATGCTTGAAAATCAATTTCCAGTATAATAATACTTGTTGATGGAAAGCAGATAGTTTTACAGGGAGTTTGAAAAGTTCGAAGTCACATTGCAGCAGAAAACTTATGCCACCACATTTATTGAATAAGATCCATTTATTGAGGAATCTCAAACCAGAAAGAGGACTTATCATTAATGAAAGACTGCAACCATTAATGAACACATTCATAATATCAAAATCAATCGTTTTAAGACCACCTTCTTCATAATCTTCAGTAACTGATACGGTTTTGGTTTTACAGCAGCTCTAGAATAAAGCTATTATCCTTTGATTGATTCACTTCCGTTGCAAAGATCATTATTGAATTAGGGGCCGCTTACATGACACAGTTTTAACTGAAGACAGAAAACCCTTAATACGTTCTGGCTGTTCATTTGCACAACAACAGTGTTTGGTGCTCGAGAACGCAAACTTTGCAGGTTCCAAGGTCCGAGCGTTGAAAAATAATGAAAACGTAATCATCTCAGTGTAAACTTCAAAACCGTGAATCTGTGAAAACGCTGACGGTGTGCACATGCATGTTACGTGTTTAGTAGTCAATATGCACGTTTGAATATATATGTGTGCAGGCGGGTATTCTTTCTTTACAAATTGACCTCACCAAAATACTTGTCTGGCCTCAAAGGATTAGTTCACTTTAAAAAAAAGTTTTGCTGATAATTTACTCACCCCCATGTCATCCAAGATGTCCATGTCTTTCTTTCTTCAGTCGAAAAGAAATGAAGGTTTTTGATGAAAAGATTAGAGGATTTTTCTCCATATAATGGACTTCAACAGGACCCAAACGGTTCAAGGTCCAAATGACAGTTTCAGTGCAGCTTCAAAGGGCTTTAAACGACACCAGACGATGAATAAGGGTCTTATCTAGACAAACCATCGGCATTTCAAAAATAAATAAAAAAGTTGAAGTTTTATAAGCACAAATGCTCGCCTTGCTCTGTTCTGTGATGCGCGTTCGTGACTCACGTAATACGCTATTACGTTGAAAAGGTCACGCTTCTGTCCTGACGAAAATGTTCTTTTTGCCTTTTAATATTAAAACACCCAGGATACACACACGAAATGGGCATTTTAAACGATAAACTGACACAAAGACATTTGAATATGTGTATATGGTCCTCCTTCCACACATTTGTAAACACTGACTCGGTACTTCCGCCTACGCGTGACCTTTTCAACGTAATTGTGTATTACGTGACGTCGCGAACTTTTACTTGCACTGATATACAGTAGCGAGAATTTTTCTTTTAGTTGTCCTCTTTCATAGACATCCATGTTTATTATATCATTATCGGATCTTCTTCTTGCTGTGTACATTTGTTTAAATTCTAAATATTTTTATACTTTTATTTATAGGAACCTTATGTAAGAAATGTATTTCAATTAATCATAAAATGGCCCTGATATGTCACTAGACATTAAGAAATCATGTTCATTTCAAATACTTATATCACTGACAACAGTAGTCCGGACAGGATATTGTCATTTTAAAAAGTGAAGTTGCAGCCCTCAACTGATGTTGATGTTGTCATGTTGTGTTTTGGTCTGATGCTCCACCCTCCATCGATCGACCAATCACGGAGTCAGTAGTGTTGCGCCGCCCTCCACCGATCGACCAATCACGGAGTCAGTAGTGTTGCGCCGCCCTCCACCGATCGACCAATCACGGAGTCAGTAGTGTTGCGCCGCCCTCCATCGATCGACCAATCACGGAGTCAGTAGTGTTGCGCCGCCCTCCACCGATCGACCAATCACGGAGTCAGTAGTGTTACGCCACCCTCCATCGATCGACCAATTCCGGAGTCAGTAGTGTTGCGCCGCCCTCCACCAATCACGGAGTCAGTAGTGTTGCGCCACCCTCCATCGATCGACCAATTCCGGAGTCAGTAGTGTTGCGCCGCCCTCCACCGATCGACCAATCACGGAGTCAGTAGTGTTGCGCCGCCCTCCACCAATCACGGAGTCAGTAGTGTTGCGCCACCCTCCATCGATCGACCAATTCCGGAGTCAGTAGTGTTGCGCCGCCCTCCACCGATCGACCAATCACGGAGTCAGTAGTGTTGCGCCGCCCTCCACCGATCGACCAATCACGGAGTCAGTAGTGTTGCGCCACCCTCCATCCATCGACCAATCACGGAGTCAGTAGTGTTGCGCCACCCTCCATCCATCGACCAATAAAAAAATTTATACCGTTACAAATTCAAAAAAACCTCGTTATGATTCTGAAATACTTTGTGACAAAGTCCGAAATGAAACAAGGATTTGTATAGGAGATGCCTTTGAAAGATGGAGACGGTTGAAAAACGCAAAGAATTTGAAGACAGACGCCAACGTTGCTAATTTTCTCCCGGACAGGTTAGATTCATCTATGTTTTGCTAACTTGTACTTGATGTAAATGGACATTTCAAATATTCATGACAGTCGAATAAAGTTATGCATGTTCGTGCAAAGTAACGTTACGTTAGCGCATATGGAGGAGGTGGGTCATTGAATTGAAAAGGTAAGGAATTGTTTGGGTAATAAAAATGGCAAGTCGTCATTGCTAACATTAGCAATGCATTATCTTTACGATTATATTTGGCTAATCGCCATTAGTAAATTTATGCGATATATAATTACTTGGCAAAACATCTCTCATGAAGCATAAACATAATTAAAGGGCAATTCCACTGGGGGAGACATAAATATGTATTGAAAGTGGGTCATATATGTAGTAGAATAGTAGCATAAATTTCTAATTTGGGTCTTTCTTGGCCGATAAAAGGCAGAAAATGACTTTTTAGTGCTTGTGGATTGTAGACAACAATCCCCATAGTGCATTGCAATGCTCAGCTCCGCAGGACACTACGCTACCGCCTGGAAATCATTTCACACAATTTCTAGTGAAGAGTTACTTTGCGACCTAATTATTGAATTACTCCTCGTTTTTGTGTCGAAATGGTGTGCACTTGCATACCGGCATGTTCAGCCAGCACAAGGAAAATACACAGAGTAAGTTTTCATATATCACGCATTTGATTGGTTTCACACGCCACACCCCCAGTTTCTCACGCTGAAGTGTCAAACCGGTCGGTCAAATGCCTGAAAGATGAGTTTATCTATCTACCTGCCACTCGTGATCGACTAGTTATACCGCAAATTAGTTAAAATCTCCCGTAATCGAGAGCGAGCGTGCATGCGAGACAGACTGTGCTCCAAACCGCGTAGCGCGCGGGGACGGCAGAGATACCGTGCATGTGCAGATAGCATCCTGTTCATCATCACTCCAAGCTATAACGTTACTCAAAAGTTGGCAGCTATCCCCAAAATTTCGGGACTTGTGCAAAAAATGGCTACGGGCTATCAATAACCCGAAGTTCGGAGAGGACTAAATTGAAGCACTAAAACATCTGACGGTGTGCAGTCTTACAGTGTGCAGTCTTAAGTTACATTTAAATTCAGAAGATTTCGAACCCAAACCCTTATGATTGAAGAGACCCTGTCATGGTGCAATGGATCACAGGAAGCAAATGCGAGTGAATGAATCTTTATTGTCTCAGTCCACGGCAAAAGCCAGCAATGGTGACGCAGGGACTGGATGGTCAACTCGGTGAGTGAAGACAGACGGTGCGAAGAATCCACGGTGAACGAAGAACACACTCTTGGCACGAAAACACTCCACGGAACACGACACGATCAGGAACAGGAACCAGACAGGGACACACCAAACAAAGATCTGACAAGGATGAGATAACAGCGGTGAGTATAAGTAGTGGTGATGATCAACTGCAGCTGGTGATGTGATGATGAACAGCTGGAGCGGATCAGGTAATGCCATACAGACACGCCCCTCACACACGTGCGTTCATACAACAACGTAAACACGAGACAAGAAGGAACAGAGAAAATGTCTACCGTGACAGTACCCCTCCTCCTAAGAACGCCTCCTGGCGTTCCCA
Organism: Semotilus atromaculatus; assembly: GCA_031834385.1. Lineage (NCBI taxonomy): Eukaryota > Metazoa > Chordata > Actinopteri > Cypriniformes > Leuciscidae > Semotilus > Semotilus atromaculatus. The sequence continues at coordinate 16,887,097 of JAULUF010000004.1, forward strand.
GACTCCCTTACCTGTCGATTGTAATCATCGATAAGAGAGTGATCCAGAATGTCTCTAGCAGGAACCCAACTTCTCTCCTCCGGACCGTAACCTTCCCAGTCCACCAAGTACTGGAACCCGCGTCCCCTCCGTCTAGAGTCCAGGATGCGATTGACCGAATAGGATGGTTCCCCATCTACGAGTCGCGGCGGTGGGGGAACCGGGACTGGCGGATTAATGCGAGCATAAAACACGGGTTTGACTTTGGATACATGGAACACGGGATGAATTCTCTTGTACGCAAGAGGAAGTTTAAGGCGGACTGCCACCGGACTAACAATCTTGGTGACAGCAAACGGGCCAATAAATTTGGGAGCAAGTTTATTCGAGACGGACCGGAGAGGAATGTTCTTGGTAGAAAGCCACACTTTGGAACCGACGACGTATACGGGGGGCCTCCGCCGGTGGCGATCGGCCTTGGCCTTGGTGCGAGCTCCCACTTGGAGTAGAGTCTCACGGGCTCTAGTCCAAGTGCGCTGACACCTCTGGACAAAGGCGTGAGCGGAGGGGACCGCGACTTCGGATTCCAGACTAGGAAACATTGGTGGCTGGTAACCTACACTACACTCAAACGGAGATAGGCCCGTAGATGACACTGGTAACGTATTGTGGGCGTACTCCACCATAGACAGTTGCTGACTCCAAGAGGAAGGGTTCTTGGAAACCATACATCGCAACATTCTTTCCACATCTTGGTTGGCTCTCTCAGTCTGACCATTGCTCTGGGGATGAAATCCAGAGGACAAACTAACAGTCGCCCCCAGTAATCTACAAAATTCTCGCCAAAACTTGGACACAAATTGGGGACCCCTGTCAGAAACCACGTCCATCGGGAGGCCATGTAACCGAAAGACGTGATCTACGACAGTTACCGCTGTCTCCTTAGCTGAAGGTAATTTGGGTAAGGGGATGAAATGTGCTGCCTTCGAGAATCGGTCCACCACAGTTAAAATCACTGTGTTACCCTGAGAGGGTGGGAGGGCGGTAATAAAATCTAGAGCGATATGGGACCAGGGTCTCGAAGGCACCGGCAGCGGTTGAAGTAACCCATCTGGAGGTCGATTAGAAGACTTACCAATGGCACAAACTGAGCAAGCCAAAACAAAATCGTGAACGTCGCGAGCCATACGTGGCCACCAAAACCGTTGCTTGACTGAAAAACCAGTGCGATTGACTCCTGGGTGACAAGCAACGTTGGAATTGTGACCCCACTGGATAACGTCTGACCGTAATCCCTCCGGCACAAACAAACGATTCGGTGGGCACCCGGGCGGAGGCGTTACCCCTTCTAAGGCTCTCTTGACCTTCGCTTCGACCTCCCATGTGAGTGTTGAGACAAATCTGGTCTCAGGTAAAATACACTCGGGAGTAGACGGGCGTTCGGAAAAATCAAATATGCGAGATAAAGAATCCGGCTTGATGTTCTTAGAACCCGGACGGTAAGATAGAGTAAAATCAAATCGACCGAAAAAAAGCGCCCACCGAGCCTGCCTGGAGTTCAATCTTTTGGCAGTTCTGATGTATTCTAGATTCTTGTGATCAGTCCAGACGATAAAAGGTACCCCCGACCCTTCTAACCAGTGTCGCCATTCTTCCAATGCCAACTTGACTGCCAACAACTCTCTGTTACCAATGTCATAATTGCGTTCGGCTGGGGATAATCGATGTGAAAAAAACGCGCAAGGATGCACCTTGTCGTCCACAGGTGAACGCTGGGATAACACTGCTCCTACTCCCACCTCTGACGCGTCGACCTCCACCACAAACTGACGTGAAGAATCAGGGGTTATAAGAATTGGAGCTGAAACAAAGCGGCTCTTTAGTTTAACGAACACAGCCTCGGCTGCTTCGGACCACCTGAACGCAGTTCGGGGGGAGGTCAAGGCAGTCAGAGGCGCGACAAGCTGGCTGAAATTGCGAATGAAACGCCGGTAAAAATTGGCAAACCCCAGAAACCTCAACAGGGCCTTGCGGGAATCTGGACTTGGCCAATCCACCACAGCCTTGATCTTCTCAGGGTCCATCCGCATTCCCTCGGACGACACGATGTAACCTAAAAAAGGAACAGACTGTGCATGAAAATCGCATTTCTCCGCCTTGACAAAAAGCCCATTCTCTAGCAGCCTCTGAAGCACTCGTCGGACGTGCTGCACATGCTCCTGGAGAGACGAAGAAAAAATCAATATGTCATCCAGGTAGACATATATGAACTGATCGATCATGTCTCGTAGCACGTCGTTGACCAGTGCCTGGAAAACTGCTGGGGAGTTGGACAGCCCGAACGGCATAACCAAATATTCAAAATGCCCCCTGGGGGTGTTAAAAGCAGTTTTCCATTCATCTCCCTCCCTGATGCGAACCAAATGATAAGCGTTACGTAAGTCCAATTTTGTGAAGACAGACGCTCCCTGCAACCTCTCGAAGGCTGAAGACATCAACGGCAAAGGATACGTATTCTTTACCGTGATGTTATTCAACCCTCGGTAGTCAATGCAAGGTCGCAAAGATCCATCCTTCTTCCCCACAAAAAAGAACCCCGCCCCCGCTGGAGAAGAGGAAGGGCGAATGAATTTGGCTACTAGAGAATCAGAAATATATTTCTCCATAGCCTCTCTTTCAGGAATCGAAAGTGAATATAACTTGCCTTTAGGCGGAGACTTACCTGGCAGTAAATCTATAGCACAGTCATAGGGACGATGCGGAGGGAGAGAAGCAGCACGAGACTTACTGAACACTTCCTTCAGATCCAGATACTCCGCGGGCACGTTAGACAAATCCCCCGTTTCCTCCTGCAACACAGAAACAGGTACAGACGAACAAGCAGACACAAGACAAGACTTATGGCATTCCTTATTCCACTCCAGCACAGCTTTATGAATCCAGTCCACACGGGGGTTGTGTTTGATCAGCCAAGGATGACCGAGAACAACGGGTGCCAAAGGTGAGTCCAAAATAAAAAAAGAAATAGTCTTGGTGTGATTGCCAGAAGTAATGAGCGTGATATCTTCAGTGGTGTGTGAAATGATGGGAAGTTCTTGACCAGTTAATGCATGAACAGAAATCCTGTGAGTGAGAGGTCGAAGGGGAATCTGGAAGGTGCGTGCGAAATTAGAATCCATAAAATTACCCTCCGCCCCGGAATCCAACAGTGCAGAACAGTCGTGCTGGTTGGTTGACCATCTCAGTCTTACCGAGAGGAGGGTGGAGGTAGATGTAGCTGGTGAGGTCTTCCTGGCGGAGATCCCACCCGACAGTAGCCTCATGTTTACTGTCGGGCTTGGCCTTTTACCGGGCAGTTGTATGCAAAGTGACCAGTCCCTCCACAGTAAAGGCAAAGGCCCTGGGACCTCCGCCTCTCCCTCTCCTCTCGGGAAAGCCGAGCTCGACCCACCTGCATGGGCTCGTGATCGTCGACAGGGCTGACCACGCCCCTGCCGCTGGACCGCCGGTCGTCAAAATCTCCGAGAGGGCGGGTGGAAGTTGTTCTGCGCTCGACTCTGGACAGTCGAGCGTCCACCCGCAGGGCAAGGTCGATTAGGCCATTGAGACTGGTGGGGAGATCCAGGGCATAGATCTCCTTCTGGACGTGGTCTGCCAGCCCATGCAGGAACATGTCCCACTGCGCCTCCTCGTTCCAGCCACACTCCGCCGCCAGGGTCCTGAACTGGATCGAGTAATCGGATACCGAGGATTCGCCCTGGCGGAGTTCAGCCAAAGTCCTGGCCGCTTCTCTTCCGGACACCGCGCGATCGAAGACCTTCCTCATCTCCTCCGCGAGGGACTGGAACGAGGAACAGCATGGGTTCTGGTTCTCCCACACCGCCGTTCCCCAGAGTGCCGCTCTCCCAGTCAGCAGCGTCAATACAAATGCCACCTTCGTTTGTTCATTGAAAAAGGTGCGAGGCTGTAAAGCAAAGTGCATAGAGCACCGGGTTAAGAATGCTCTGCAATGAGACGGCTCACCCGAATAAGCCTCCGGAACCGGCAGTCGAGGCTCCGACTGGAAGGGGCTTCCTGGTGGTGCGGGGGGAACGGCTGGTGTGGGGGGCGCAGCGGGGACACGTAGGCGCTGGATCTGCTGGGTGAGCTCAGACACCTGCGTCACCAAGGCTTGAACAGCGCGACCCGTGTCGCCGATCTCCTTCTCCTGGGAATTCATTCTCTGAATACTGTGATGTACAAATTCTTCTATGGACGGTGACGCACTCGCTGCTCCCATTTCCTGGTCAGATCTTTCTGTCATGGTGCAATGGATCACAGGAAGCAAATGCGAGTGAATGAATCTTTATTGTCTCAGTCCACGGCAAAAGCCAGCAATGGTGACGCAGGGACTGGATGGTCAACTCGGTGAGTGAAGACAGACGGTGCGAAGAATCCACGGTGAACGAAGAACACACTCTTGGCACGAAAACACTCCACGGAACACGACACGATCAGGAACAGGAACCAGACAGGGACACACCAAACAAAGATCTGACAAGGATGAGATAACAGCGGTGAGTATAAGTAGTGGTGATGATCAACTGCAGCTGGTGATGTGATGATGAACAACTGGAGCGGATCAGGTAATGCCATACAGACACGCCCCTCACACACGTGCGTTCATACAACAACGTAAACACGAGACAAGAAGGAACAGAGAAAATGTCTACCGTGACAGACCCGCGCTTGTGAAAACCGCAATTCTGTCGATATTTACCTTGCCAGATGATGACGACGAACAGCCAGGAACGTCTGTAACTAGCAGTGCTAGCAGCGCTAGCGTTGGTGTCGCATTTGCCTGGAGGTAAGGTTCTTTCTGACTCGACTCTATTAGCAGCTAGTGGCTACTGAGAAAACACACTGACATAGTCGTCTGCTGTAAAGCAACACATGTCCTATGATTTGACTGTTTACAAACTAAATATCTTGTATGTTTTGCTCGACCTTCGTACATATTTTCAAAAAGTTTCAAACGCACTGGCACTGATCTGTGATAGGTCTGTTAGCGCATTAGGTCCAACCTCCTATGGGCGGTTTTGAAAGGGTGGGAACTAGTGCTTGTAGTCTTTACAGAAATCCCCCTCTCTTACACTTCCTCCAACAATGACGTAAAATGACTATTTTTGTGTCATTGTAGGAGGAAGTGAAAAAGGTAAATAGCGTATTTCTCTCATCTCAGGGGAAAATGAGAGAGTGTTGCATGACCATTCAATAGTATGACTGGGTTTCTAACAATGGAAAGCTTAATGCAAATGGGTGGAGTGTCCCTTTAACAGAAAAAAAACTTACAGTCACTTGCCATTGGAAGCTCCTTGTAGCAGCCTACCTTCCAGTCAGGGGGGACACCAATCTATAGTCATTTGAAGTGATTGCAGTACCAGTTTTGGCCACAATCTTACATACGGTTCCTTTAATAAGTGAATTGCGCTGCTTCTCTCGCGAGAAATGAATCGCAGTTTCACTGTTTGAGATGATGATGAAAAAAAAAGTTGTACTGTATCACGTGCCGTTTGAGCTGAAGCGCTACAGCGGTCTGTCACATTTAAAAGCACCAAAAACTGTATTTATTGTTTGAATCTCGTAAAAATATTGACAGAATATGAGAGCAGAGAATTTGTTCCATATCAAAAGTAGCCTATAACTTGCTCTGTCTTGTCTGTCGGTGTCAGTGTCCTCTCTTTGACTCGCGATTTTTCTCTGCTTGAGAAAGATGTGTGCCGTGAGCGCGTGTGAAAAGGGTAAATTACGGTCACGGACGTCACTGACGTAACGACGACAAATGTTTCCAGCGAATCGACAATCAGAGAAAGGCATTAGACACAGCAGTGGTCCAATCAGTAGTTAAGAGCCTGAACTTGTTTAGTAATTCGGAAATTAGCGCACAAAATAAAAAAAAATACAGCACAGAAAAATGTCTCATTTAGCGTGAGATTTCTTTGTCGAGTGTGAGAGCGTGAGATTGAGGCTGAATGCGTGACTGTCACGCCAGATGCGTGAGAGTTGGCAACCCTGGTATAATAAAGCTGTCACTCCACGAGAGTTTGCTATTGTAATGGAAGGCAACTCCTTAACTCTTATCAGAGACTCAGGCTTATTTGTATAGCGCTTTTCATAATACACATAATTTAAAAGCAGATTCAGAGTCAATATAACAGTTTAGAGTGATCTGTTATCAGAGGAAACTATGTGAGTTAAGTATTTCAGAAATGTACATATACAAAGTCACAGTTAGCTAAAAATGTATTAATTTAAACATATGTAATATTTTAATGTAGATACAATGAGCTCATTGAAGTAATGAATACTTATTTGTTAAGAAATGATTATGACATTTAGAAGAAAAAAAAGCATTGGTGCATGTTGATTCAAAGTTTGCGTCATCTGAAGTCTTCATAGGTGTTGGGGATCTGAAGTCTTCATCGGTGTTGGGGATCTGAAGTCTTCATCTGTGTTGGGGATCTGAAGTCTTCATCGGTGTTGGGCATCTGAAGTCTTCATCGGTGTTGGGCATCTGAAGTCTTCATCGGTGTTGGGCATCTGAAGTCTTCGTAATAGGCTGGATCCAAACTGGAGCTGACATGCTCTCTAGTTACCTCAGGATGGGCATCCCCAAGATAAGCTGCTGTTCATAACATCAAGAAAAATAATCATGTGCATTTGATCTGATATAACTGTATAGGGTTAGGAGATACATTATATGAATGCTAGGCTATAGAGAGATCAGTATTTGATTTAAACTGGGAGAGCGAGTCCGTGTCCCGAACATAATCAGGAAGGCTATTCTAGATTTTTGGAGCCAAATGTGAGCTAAATCCCTCCTTAATAAATGCCAGGGGTAAATACAAATGAAAATCGACGTATGTATGATCTTAGCAAAAAAAAAAAATCTCATATTGGGACTTAGGCTAAAAATATTTTTGGGCCCTCAACCACACCTGGCTTTCAGTCAGAAACCTGACCAAAACTTTTCTTTTCAGATGATGTGTTGCATGCTGTGGTACATCGGACAGCTTCTCTCATATCTCACAGCATGTGAGACTGCTGTCAGGTTCACTTGACATTGCAATTCAAAGTAAGGTTCAAATGAAATTGTGTTTAGAATCCAAATATTTAATCCCACCTGAATAAGTCAAATTTGCTTTAGATATTTCATTAACCCTTTTTGTCCTTAAGCCACTCCAACTTATTTACAAATAAATTCACTTTCAAACTCCATGACCTTTTCAGGATGACCAATTCAAAAGATACTGCAGGTTTACTGGTAATTTGTTGAAATGAGACAACCTTGTTTTACCAGTTTACAAGAAAAGCAATAAACTGGAAAATTATAAAAATGTTCATTCATTTGAAATGGTTTAATACGAGTCCACACATACACCACATATATATTTGACACATGTAACACTCTTAAAAAAGAGTTCATTGGGGTTCTATATAGAACCATAGGGTTCTTTACTCAACTCCAAAGAACCTTTTATGCTAAAAAGGTTCTATAATGACAAGAAAGAACCCTTTTGGCACAAAGGCTCTTTATAGGCTATTATTCATTCATGTATTACATTATTCTGCAACATTTTGTAGTTGTAATTAAATTATTGTTTATTAATATGTTGTAGTAACTTAATATCACATTTTAATCATGCTGAGTTTTGGAGGAGAAAAACTGAAATGGTACTCTTCGTGTGATATTGATACATAAAATGATATAAATATATACATTTTCTAACCCTTATATCTTGAATTTTGTGATCATTCACATGCATTCATAAATACATTTTAGGGTCTTGATGTTTGTCAATAATATGAAATATTTAATTCGTAAAGGGCAAAACAAATGATAATGAATGAACCCCTAAAAGGTTCCATATAGAACCTTTTTCCTGGTTACAAAGAATTTTTATTTTTATTGAACACTTAAAAAGGGTTCTGTTTAGAACCTTTTAGGGGTTCCAAATACATAGAGCCTACAGAACCTTTTAAGGTTCTATATAGAACATTTTCTTCTAAGAGTGAACCTGTTACATTAGACCTGACCTATAAGTGAAGATTCAAGATGGACTTTGCAGTAAAAAACACCATCACACTTTTTTTATTTGATAGATAATCATTTGCATGCCCCATTGGTGCCATGACCCAGATGATTATCACTGTTGCAGTTTTATTTATTTATTTATTTGATTGATTGATTGATGATGCTTGTGTTTTAATGCGAAACACACACTGGAATGAATAATTCATTGAAAACACAACATGCAGTCTGCATTATCGCTGCCATCTTTGATAAGCCTGGTTTTCTTTGCATTGAACTTGGATTGACTGTTTGAATGAATTTGCTTACTCGATCATTGGACTGAAAACTTTCCTGGAATTTAACAGCTTAAAAATTATCTGATCACAAACAGAGAAGCAAACTCGGGTTAAAGGGTTAGAATAGAAATCTCCACCTACCAGCGTTACAGGTAAACTAACCCTGAAACATGAGCTCATTCCGGGAAGGTTATGTTCAGAGAATAAGCAAGTATACCAGGAAAGTTACCTCCATTTCTGGAACTGAAAGTTGACATCCTCTACTTATCTGTAAAGGTGTGTTGCCTGCTTTCTGGAAAACCTGTCAGGCTGACAATCCTGACAGTATATTGCAATATATTCAGTGCAAATCAAATCTATTGCTACTTGCACTTAGTGTAAAAACAATCTAGTTGTTATTTAAACCAAGTGCAAGCATAGCAATAGATTATATTTACTCACTGGTTTCCTCTGTTGATTTTTTCCTTTCATGTTGTGTTCTGTATAATGTAAGGATTAATTGATGATGAATTATTAGAAAATAATACACACCCGGGGTGGGAATATGGCCATGATGTGAAGCATTGTTTATTTTCTAAGAGCCTAATTCAACGGATTGTTGTTTTATAGTCAATTATTCAATTATACCACATCTGAAGACATTGTACAGATGTTGTAGGTTTTTGTCCTTAATCGCTCTTGCGTGTAGGATTATATATATATATATATATTGCAAATTAACCAAACAGAAGCATATACAAGGTAAGAAATCAATGACACACATACAGAAGAGTGAAAAAAAAGAGATGGAAAACAGCTAAATATAGATATCGACATGATGGTGTATGCCAGTACATTGGTAAGTAATGAGATATTTTAGTGATATAGATATAGATAGAGGCAATTTAAGTAGTAGTGGAAGTAGTAAACATTCTACTACTAATAATAATAACAATAATAATAATAGTAGTAGTGGTAGTAGTAACAACAATAATATTCATGATAATAATAGGATTAGCATTAGTAATTTATAATAATAATTTTAGTTATAATAAAGTAGGGCAAAGGAAGGAGCCAACCAACCCAACAACTGAGTTTGTACAGGACACCCACCGACAGCACCTCGAACAGACCCAGACCGTTTATATTTTGTAAAATAATGTATACAAATTATAAATATTCATGCGTAATGTTTTCTGAAATGTTATTTAAATAGGTGAAGAGAGGGAAGTAAGATAAATAGTTTTATAATATCAATACCACCATCACCGACAAAGATAGATAGCAATACCAATAGTATGCAGATTTCACATGTCAATAATAAATGAAAAGAAGTATAGCTTATCGAACATTATATAAAAGACATCTATACATAGATAATTGTAAAATTATGTATTCAGTAATACATCATTAGTGTAGGATTAATTTCTAATGCATTGCACCCTATGAGAGAGAGAGAGGGGGAGACAGACAGAGAGAGAGAGGGAGAGAGAGAGGGAGACAGACAGAGAGAGAGAGAGGGAGACAGACAGAGAGAGAGAGGGAGAGAGAGAGGGAGACAGACAGAGAGAGAGAGGGAGAGAGAGAGAGAGAGGGAGAGAGAGGGAGACAGACAGAGAGAGAGAGGGAGAGAGAGAGGGAGACAGACAGAGAGAGAGAGGGAGAGAGAGAGGGAGACAGACAGAGAGAGAGAGGGAGAGAGAGAGGGAGACAGACAGAGAGAGAGAGAGGGAGAGAGAGAGAGGGAGAGAGAGGGAGACAGACAGAGAGAGAGAGGGAGAGAGAGAGGGAGACAGACAGAGAGAGAGAGGGAGAGAGAGAGAGAGGGAGAGAGAGAGAGAGAGAGAGAGAGGGAGACAGACAGAGAGAGAGAGGGAGACAGACAGAGAGAGAGAGGGAGAGAGAGAGGGAGACAGACAGACAGAGAGAGAGAGAGAGAGAGAGGGAGAGAGAGGGAGACAGACAGAGAGAGAGAGGGAGAGAGAGGGAGAGAGAGAGGGAGACAGACAGACAGAGAGAGAGAGAGACGTTTAACACTTCTTTTATTTTTCTATCATATTATACAATAGTCATCACACTTCTGGTCAATTTGGTCGCTTACTAGACACCACATGCTTACCCATTTATAGATCTTAGCCATTTAGAGCCAAATTGTTTGCCAGATTTTAATTAGCCTATCAAAAGTGATTGCCAATTTAAACACTTTAATGACATTACGAAATAGCCTAGGCTAATTACCACCAGTTCTGATACCAAATAAAGTCAACTTCATAAATAGGCCTGTATCCATTGCGAACATATTTTATTATTAGTCTTAAAATGTCCATAACATAAAATCATTGTTGAGACACAACATTGTCAACATACCATAGTTTGACTTGTACTGCACTGTGCTGATGTCTAAAGACTGCTGCACAGTGGCGGCGACTAGCGTCTTACGCTCAAACAACGCTAAGAGAGAGCTTACGAATCTTCCAGACCAACCTTACGAAAGTGTGACTTACAGAAGATATACTTAGCGTACGAACGTGTCGGGAATCGTGCCATAAGGTTAAGAGAGAGGTTAAGGAATAGGTTAAGAACTACTTAGCGATAAGAACGTTTTGGGGAACCGGGCCCAGATCGTTTTGGCAATGGACTCTTATAAAACAAATGCCATGAAGGTGATTGAACATCAGGGACAGATAAATAACTCCTCCATTTTGTATCCGTCTTATTTTTAAATTGTTCACAAAATCTTGACTTAAAGGTCCCGTTCTATGCCCCTTTTCACAAGATGTAAAATGAGTCTCTGATGTCCCCAGAGTGTGTCTGTGAAGTTTCAGCTCAAAATACCCAACAGATCATTTTTTACAGCATGTTTAAATTGTCTTTTTTGAGGACTCAGAAAAACGCGCTGTTTTAGTGTGTGCCCTTTAAATGCAAATAAGCTCCTGCTGCACGACACAGGGGGCGGAGCTTCAAGAGCTCGCACTCAGACTCTTAGGACAATTTCATCTCATGGAATAATGATAACATCAGCAACTCTCAGTAACGGTGTTCATTTCGAGTCGGACAATAATGCCTACAGAGTCAGAGGGCTGTATAGAGATGGAACAGGTATAGTTTAGTAGTTTAATTACGGTTATTATAACGTATTTGTCATCTGCTTGTATGTATCCATTATTTATTAATAGCCTACAAGTCTGCTGTGTCAGACCAGGTCCAAATGATGATCAAACATATACTGATGAGTTTAATAAAGTTTATTGTACATCACACAAAAGATGAAGCGTCAGTTTTACTTCAGAAAATCACCGTAAGACCTGAGTAAACACAGTAAGTTATAAGAAGTGCGCGAGTTGAGGGAGTTGAGGGAGCATTCCCGTGGGCGGAGGTTAGTCAGAGAGCTGTTCTACTGACGTCATTAAAAACGGAAGTAGAGCGATGTAGTCCAAACGAGCCGTTCACTGTAGGCGACTTCTGTTAAATAAAATATCTCGCTTGGCATTGAACTTTGAGCTTTATAATTTTACAGATATTATTTATACTCTAACAACAACATTACACACTAACTTAAGTTTGAAACATGGGATCACGAAGAACGGGACCTTTAACGCAGGCTATATACAAAAGTCGCTTACTGCTTTCTGCAAATGACACATGTTGAAGTTCTTTTAAGGAAAAAAGTTGTCTCATATCCCCATTATCCTGCCAATTACATGGTGTTACAAATAATTCAGGAAAAACACTTTGATTTAAACCATTGACAAAATAATCTTCAAGAAACTTATTGAATGATATAGGAAAGGATGATTTTAGCTTGCTTAAAACATACTTCACTATCCTTTCTGATTTCCTGCCCATTTGTTTGGTTATTTCTTGTGCACAAAACCATGTACAATGTTCTGTGTCAACTAAATCTGCCACTTTTAAAACACCAGATGAAATAAAAGTGTTAATTCCAATAGTTGGCAAATTAGACGGATGACATAGCCAGGAGTTATGAAAAAGTGGTTCTTCAAGACCGAAATGATTCTCTCTTTCCACCGTAAATATTATATACTCCATGCTCTCAATACAGACTGATAGAAACCATTTATACCCAAGCCTTTGATTGCATTGTTGGAAATAAGGAATAGTTGTCTATCAAGTCCCATTTTACTAACTGCTCGTAATACTGCTAAACCATACACAATCCATGGTTGTGGATCAGTGTTATACAGCAGCTTTTGAGCTGATTGTAACCTCATAGCTTTCCATTTAGCGGTTAGATCAATGAGACCCTGACCACCCTCAAACACAGGTAAACTCAGTATGCCTGGATGAACCCAGTGATGTCCTCCCCAGAAAAAGTTCACAAAGTGTTTCTGGAGTAGCTGCAAAAGTCCAGCAGGAGGGTCTAAAACAGTCAGTCGATGCCACAACATGGAAGCAGCTAAATTGTTTATCACTAAAACTCTGCCTCTACATGATAACTGGGGCTGAATCCAATTCCATCTTTTCAATCGTTCCAATATCTTTTCAACCACTCCATCCCAATTCCTTGTCATGTACTGTTGAGCACCAAAAAAGATTCCAAGGATCTTCAACCCCTCAGTGTTCCAGTGGCACTGTTGTGGAAGATGAGGTGGAGCTTCTTCCTTCCACTGACCACAAAGTAAAGCTTCTGTTTTGTTCCAATTGACCTTTGCCGAAGATGCTTTTTGAAACAAGTCCAGACACTTGCTCAATTGAAAAATATCTTCTTGAGATCTTATTATGACCGTTACGTCATCAGCATAGGCAATAAGCCTTACATCAGTAGTTTCCGATATGTTGGGATTAAAGCTGCTGTCCGCAACTTTTTTAAGTTAAAAATAATCCCAAATAATTATTTAAAAAAAAACATCTTCAGCCAGTGTTCAAATCTATCTGCTTGCCATAGCTAGATTCAAAACGGTTAGCTTGTAATAATGATTTTAATTCCAGTGGTACTGGTGGGAAATTCGAGCATGTCTTTGCGTCATTACGTCACATCCGTACACATAGTGAAGGTGTTTCGGCTCGCCGGCTATACTGCGCGTGAGGAGATGTAGATATGTATAGGCTTTTCTCGCAGCACTTTACATAATTCAAGATCCAAACAACAATCATCAGTGTCAACTGGAGATTCACCAGTTATGAAACCCAAAAGACTTCGAACTTCGGATTTAAGGTGGCTAGAGAAAGAGAAAGAAATGAACCGTCTCATGCGAACACAAGGATTTAAACATCGAAGGTGCGTGAACTGCGTGTTTTGAAGGGGTTCAAAACTGAAGAAGAGACGGCTTTTTCTGCTTAACAAGTAAGACATTTCAATAGTTCAATCGTGTAACAGTACCACTGTTTTCTTAATTCACACAGTTATGGAGTTTCCTTGTTGTGCCTTTCTCGTTTAGCTATTATGGAGAATATGAATTCTGAACTACACAGGTAATAAAACACATTAAATGCAACGTTAGTCACGCAATGCTGATGTTGTTAACATGAACAATTTGAGAACAAAGTAGGCTATAATTTGCACGGTTGCTGTAAATCACGTTGATTAAATCTAACGATCGCTTAACATGTCGAATGCTTTTTCCCCCTTAGTTGATCAGAACAAAAATGGATGTTACTTACTTTTTCAGAAGATATTTTCCGGTGAAAATTCTTATGTTAGTCAAACTTTCAAAAATGTGAATCTGTGATTCTGAATGCCAGTATCCACACAGCGCGGTGATTGACAGCACTCGCCTCAAAACACTGTGTTCATCCGCGCTGTTTCATGCCGATTTACAACCCACGTAAAGTTGATAATTCCGCAAATAACTGCAATTGCAGATTTCGAACAGAGATGGTGACAAAGAGGAAAAACTACGGACTGTAGCTTTAAGGACTGAAACACCTTGTAGCTTTTCTCTTAGAACTCTCAGTAGAGGTTCGATAGATATTACGTATAAGAGTCCCGAGAGGCTGCACCCTTGTCTTACACCTCGCCGCACAGGAAAAGTTCTGGTTAAAGTTCCGTTGATCTTCAACATACTAAAAACATCTGTGTAGAGTATCCTGATCCATGAGATGAACTGTTCTCCAAAGCCAAAAGCTGATAAGGCATTAAGAAGGTATTCGTGGTCGACTCTGTCGAACGCCTTCTCCTGGTCAAGTGATAACAGTCCCACATCAAGTCCATAAATCTCAGTAAAATGCAACAAGTCTCGCACAAGAAAAAGGTTATCGAAAATAGAACGTCTTGGGATACAATAAGACTGGTCTTTATAAATTATCGAAGCCATAACATTTTTCAAGCGGTTTGTTAATGCCTTCGAAAGTATTTTAAAATCTATCCCTAAAAGAGAGATAGGGCGCCAGTTCTTTAAAAGTCCTAGATCTCCTTTCTTTGGCAATAACGTAATTATTGCTCTTCTGCAACTAAGAGGAAGAATTTTTGATTTTCCACATTCAAGAAACACAGAGTGCAGATCTGGTCCAATCAATGACCACAAAGCCTTGTAGAACTCGGCTGTCAGTCCGTCCAGTCCTGGAGCTCGTCCCACAGACTGCTGTTTAGCAGCCTCGCTCAACTCTTCAAGGGAAAGTGGCTTTTCTAGTTGCGTTTTCTCATCTTCATTCAATTTTGGAGTTCCAGTAAGAAAGAAATCTGTTGCTTTAGAATCACAAGGTTCAGCACTATACAGTTCTTCATAAAAGGATAAAACTTGGGAAATAATTTCTCTCTTATCTGTTGTCTCTCTTCCATCGGACAATTTTAGATGACTGATTAACTTCTTTTCCCGAACCTTTTTCTCCAAAGCAAAAAAGAATGATGTTGAAGAGTCCATGTTATTAAGCTGAGTAAATGTTTTTTGGACCATTGATCCTTGATCCCTTTCTTCATGCAAATTCTTCAGAAGAAAATTATATTGTTCAAACAAATCCACACTTGTTCCACTGCTTTCACTTATGGAGCTATTCAATCTCATAATTTCTTGTTCCAACTGTTCGATTTTCTTCTGAATTGCTTTTGTATTATTTTTTACATACTGTTGGCAAAAAGACGGAATATGGATTTTCCCAATGTCCCACCACTGACTTAGGGATTTAAACTCGGTCTTTCT
>JAULUF010000004.1:16907500-16940000 GCA_031834385.1 Semotilus atromaculatus
AACACAGAACACATAGACAGAAATGAAGTGGCACACTTCACAATTTTTTTGAATAACAAAAATTCTGTCACAAATTTTTTGAATTCTATGAAAAACAGATGTTTGAAATAAATGATAAACTCTCTCTTTGTAACATCTGATCAGGTTTGATTCTAATCATAATGTAACATTATTGAAAAACTATTTTTTTTTCAGTACAAAAACAGCCAAACTTTGACAAAAAGTAACTTTTATTGTTATAATTATGATTTCATAATTTGTAGATATGAATCTAACTGTAAAAACTTTCAGTACTTTTACTGGTATACTGGTTAAAGTGATATTGTTTGTACTTTTAAAATGGCATTTTCCATAAGATGGGCAAAAATCTTACACTAAACCATGTCAAATTATCCATTTTAACCCCATGAATGAAATTTGGAAATGTGGGTATTTTTTTTACAAAATTACATTTTGCTGCCTGGGGTCTCCATGATCACAAACAGCCGACTGTACACTGCAAATGAACAGTGCACAAGGGTTAAAGTGGTGGTACATTGTGCAGAACAAGCAGCCATAACAGGACATTGTGTATCAAAAAGAAAATAAATAAATACAAATAAATAGAATGAAGAAAACATTATATCTATATACAACAAAAAAACTAAACAAAAAATGACAAAATGGCAAAAAACTAAAATAACATTGCATACAGACAGTACTTATGAACAGTAGAGATGTAATTTAAAGGGTAAAGTTATGTTTATGCACTAAAGAAGTTAAATAACCTTGATTTATTAACCTATTAACACATTATACCCCATTTTCCCATGATATATGTAGTTACAAGACATTTGCCCATCGGCAACTATAGTTGCCGCTTGGACTTTTGACTAAGTATACAAAAAACTATAGATCTCTTGTAAGATTTGTTTTGTTTGGATGATTCTAGAGACCTTCATGATTATATAAATATATATATGTCAACAAAAAATACTTATTAGTAACATGAAAATGACCTTCCTTTGGGAGGGTTTGCCTTCACCATGCTTCCTGGAAGTAGGGGTAGGAAGTTGACAGCCTCATGTGACAGGAAGGAAGTGAATACCTTTTTTTTTTTTTTTTTTATCCTTTATTTGGTTGTTTTCTTGCATGTCATTGAGACACGAAACATGGATAACATCTAGAACAATACTTACAAAAGAAAAATGACAACTATACATTTCGGCAACTATAGTTGCCGGTGGGCTTAAATGGGTTTTAAATGGGACTTTAACATATTATTAAAGAGTTTTTTAACACCAATGAAGAGTCCCTTTAAAAAACCTTTTAGTTTCTGTGGCGTTTATTTACTTACATTTTCAACTTTACAACAAAATGAACACAATATAAACTAAACAGAGTGCAGCCATTGAAAGCTTTATTAATTCCATGACTCTCTTTCAAAACCATAGCAATACATTTTGTTTAACAAATATCTGAGCCCATCTATGGCCTCTTCTTTGCATACAGATTTAGATTTTTTTGTCTGACCTGTTCCTCAAATGCATTGACCAACAATGGTCTCTATACGATCAACTTGGATCACAATGCTTTTGAGAAACGCAGCCCAGGCCCTTGATTCTGAAACAAGATTCCAGAAATTATGAGCTATCATTTATGACAAAATATTGCCAAAATGTATTTTGCTAAACCTGATCCCATCCATTAAAAGTTGTTATAAACAAATGCATGTACCAGCACAGCAGCAACAACAACAAAATACTGAAAAAGGTAATTCATGTTAGTCTAGTTCAAGTTATTTACTTTCCTTTTTAGTCGTTTTTAATCCTATTTTAATTTCATCTTGGTCTTAAATCGTTTATTTGGCTGTTTCTCATCTCAGATCTGAACCCGGGTTTTGTGTTTTTGGTGTTTCATTCATGACAAAGGGCTGCACGCTTTGTTGATCACATGTACAGTCGAACCAAAATGTATTCAAAATATCTCACATTATCAATTTATTCCCTATAGTTTAGAAAATGGTAATAAAATATGACTCAGAGTTATGAAATCAATAAATAATGATAATACCAGTTTAGCTCAAACGATTACTAAGCAATGGTTCATGTTGTTCAGTCTGTGGTGTAAAAAGAGCATTAGCAATTACAGAAAAAACACTTCAGCAAAACATAATCAGGACTGAGTCATTTTTGGTCCCAAATTTGTATGCGTTTTACTCATTTTTGGGTATAATATGTCACAGTTTGCTTTATTTGTGCTATCCTCACTTACTTATGAACTTCAGTGTCCTGCACCCACTAGTAAAAAAAAAAAAAAAAACACTTACAGGTGAAACTCCTGTAAAATCTTGCAAAAGTTGATGATTATGGCTCACAGCTTATGAAAATCCCACATTCAAAATCTCAGAAAATTAGAATATTACATGAAATCAATAAAAAAAAGGATTTTAAATGCAGAAATGTCGGCCCTCTGAAAAGTATAATCATGCATATGTATATAGTTATATATAAACAGATTAGTTTCACCTTTTGATTTGAATTACATGAACTTTTATTCGAATTTTTCGAGTTTCACCTGTACATCTGGTGTCTGAAAACCTTTTAGTTTGACTGTAAGTCATGTGACCAGTACACAAATTCATCTTTTTTTTCTTGTCAGCAATACGGACCAGGTGTCTGTAAGTCCCTCCAAAAGTCAACCTGGTTATTCAAGCTTCGTGTCGTTGTGGCGATGAGTTTCGAATAGCGACAACGGTTATAATCCACAGGGAAGACATTGAACAGGCTTCCATCAGGTGGATTGGTCAAATCGATCCCTAAATGATTCATGCACATGCCTATATACACATCCTCTATATAAACCGGTTTGACAAGTTGTGCTGCTTTAACAAGTTTCCCTGCCAAATCCAGAGAAAACACATATGCTAATCCCAGAGCGTAAGGAGGATAGTGATTCGGGGAATAAACCGTTTTGGGGAGATACCATTTAGAATGAGGGTTTCTCAAAACCATTGCAGTCCTGGCCACAAGTCCAGTCATATAGTTCTGCTTTGGTGCCGGCAGAAGCATATTCACTAAGTTTTTCACATTGAGAAATATATCCGAGTCGACCTTCATAGCGTAGGACGCATTCTGACAATAAGCAGAAAGCCATTCGAGCATTACCACTGTCTTAATGGTAAGATTGTAGTAACTATCCCAGAAATCACTTTGTATAAGGTCATGATGCTTCTCGCTTTCCAGCAACAAATCCTCTTGAAGCTTTTCGCTGTCTTGTGAAGTTGGCAAACCTATCAGAAACAGTACACTTACTGTCTTGCCCGCGACTGACCTCTCCGTACCCCACGTTGAACGGATGGCGTCCCGAGCGGCCATGTTTCCTGGAGATACTGGGATCATCAATACCACGAAAGCATTTTCCCTCTGGCACTTCTCTGGCTCATTAATCACAAAACTATAACTGTATGGGTAAGCCACGTAATATGGTTCTGGAGGCTTCCACGGTTCAGCAGAAATCCCTGTCGATACCGTAGTCAGCGAAACGTTGGTCGTCTTATTGTGAAATGTCCCTGGAAATAATAGTCCAACGGTTGCTGAGTTTTCATAGACGATGATGTAAGACAGCGACAGGATCAGCAAAATGGTGAATATAACATATGAACGATGAGATCTGCATCCGGCATTTGATTGCACTTGACTAAAAAGAGAAAACGAGTCTTTTGGCATGTCTATGTAACGATGCATTCAGATAAATAAACTTTTGTTATCCATAATACACATATTCCTGATGAGGTTTCCAAGCATCAAAAAATGTTTTACAACAAGCTGGATAAAAACTTATTGATAACACTTTACAATCAGGTTTCATTTGTTAACTTTATACGCTGTAAACATATTTTCACAATTTGTTGAAATTTGATCTTTTGTCAGATAAACCAATCTCCTTTGTTGTATTAACTCGTTTTTTTTTTTAATAAACAACCAGGATAATTACCTTTTTAACTTAAACCAACAATACTTTTTTTTTTTTTTTTACAGTGTATTAACTAACATGAACTAACAATGGCATTATTAGTTCATGTTAACTAATGAAACCTTATAGTAAAGTGTTACCAACGAATTGTTCTCATCTAAATCCAAATGCACTTTCTTATTTTGCACATTAAATCATTAACAGTACATTTACGGATTACAACTCAAAGTATTTTATGCTTTCACAATTTCAAACACACAAATAAAACAGAAGAGAACTATTAAACATCAGTCTAATAACGTTGCACTGGTACTTTACCATTGTTCTTCACTGACTTTGTCCATATTTTTCCTGTTAGTCTAGATGCATTTTCAGCTCTGCAATTCCACGGCAAACTTGCTTGAAGAGTGTTAAGTACATTTGGAGTCAAACCTTTTTCTTTGTTTTGCATATCCAGTTCCACCCCTTTGCTCATCACAGACAATGAGCGACCAACAATGAGGCTTCTGATATGACAGAAGCAAAAAGCTCGAATATCAGTATACATGTAAACAGGTGTGTCTTTTGAAACCACAATAATATCGCTTTACATAAACACAACCATAGTACAATGACTGGGCTTTGTTTATTTAAATTACTCTGCTTTCAAAATCTCTTAGCTTGACTTCAATTAATCCAATATCTTTAATTAAACTAACTTATTGGCCAGTTTATAAGTCAGTGAATAGCTTCATGTTGCTCAGATGTTTATCATAGATAATGTTACGGCCCTTCTGTTCCTGGGCCCGTATTCATGAAGAATCTTAATCCAAAGAGTAGCTCCTAGTGACACAATTCTAAGAAAATTCTTAGAAATGTGGGCGTTTCCTCTTAAAATTAAAGAAAAAATCCTAGTAAAGAAAAAAGTAATTCAGAAAGCATATTAACCCTTAAGGTCTTAAGGTCAAAATTGTTCGGAGCACGGACGAGGACTTTTAAGAGGCTTAAGAGTTTCTTTAGCAGAGGAGAAAATGGAGGAAAGACGAAGAGAGAGAAGAAATGTGTTGCAGACGATGGATGACAGTGAGTTTGATACATAAATAAAAAAAGGATTTATATACACATATATACTGTGTGTGTGTGTGTGTGTGTGTGTGTGTGTGTGTGTGTGTGTGTGTGTGTGTGTGTGTGTGTGTGTGTGTGTGTGTGTGTGCGTGTGCATGTGAAAAAGGTCAAACAGGAAAAATTACGCATGTAATTTCCAAGTGAAGCCTACAGGTGAAACTTGAAAATTTTGAATATCGTGCAAAAGTTATTATTTTGATGATTAACAGCTTATGAAAACCCCAAAATGCTAAATCTCAGAAAATTAGAATATTACATGAAATTTAAAAAAAAAGAATTTTAAATAGAAATGTCAGCCCTCTGAAAAGTATAATCATGTTTATAGTTATATATACTAAATATATTAGTTTCATCTTTTAATTTGAATTACTGAAATACATGTTTTGCACGATATTCAAATTTTTCGAGTTTCACCTGTATACTTAAATCACTCTTTTTTTTCCCTTCTTGGACAACCAACCAATCACAGTCTTCAAAAGATTGTGTCATTCATAGCAACGGGGTCAGCCCCGCCTCCTCTCTAAGATGAAAGTTTTTGTCTTTTCCTGACTCAGAGTTGCTCTCAGATCGGTCCCGAAACGCTCTTAAGCTAAGACTCCTACGTAAAAGTTTTTAAGCTAAATTAAGAGTTTTCTGAGAGGATTTTTAGAATCTTTATGAATACGCGCCCTGTTCCTTAGTTTAGTCAGTATTCAGACATCTTTGGAAGATATCACTGAACATTTATTTAACCACAGCAAAAGTAAAATTAAGTTAATTTCTCATCTCTGTTTTTTGTGTTTATTTAAAATTAGACATATTAATTTAATCTTATATCTGTTATTCAACAGTTGAGATAGTTCTTTAATGCTGAACTTCCAGCAGAAGACACTAGGTTTAATTCAGTTGTGCAGGTGGGGCATGTTGTCACATTGCGTTGAAAATTTTAATAATTGTACTTTAGTGAGAAAATATTTTAATTTGTCTTGTATAATTTTTTATTAGATCAGATAACATTTTAATTCTGTCAAATGGTAATGTTTCAATGTAAATGTTTATAAAATAGTACATAGGCATACACTAACAGTGATGGGAAGTATTTAATAGCCTACATTTGAAATAAAAAATACTATTTTGTATTTTAAAGGGGACAGACATATCATGAAAATCTGACTTTTTCTGACCCCGGTGCATCTACCAACACAGAAAACGTGAAAAGTGACAACCAAGTTACTTTATTTTGGTAAGCCTTTCTAAAACATGTACAAAAATAAGCCGACAAGGTGTGGCTTCCCTAGCAGCCGATGATGTAATTGACATCAAATAGGTAGTTGACCTTAACACGCATGCGCTGTAGAAGGTTTCGATTACGTCATGAAAGTTTAAACACGCACAGGTGCGATTACATCTAATTATATTATCCACAAATTAGCCTACATTATTTTATAAAATCATATGCCACAATGGCTATAGAGGATGAATTTAAACATTTTAAGAATTTACATTATAGCACATAACATGTGTTTCTCCAATTCTCCCTACTGGCAGCTTCAAAGATGTATAGACTATGCAATTTTTAAATAGTGGATATGCAATTTGTATTTAATCTCCAATAGCCTTATTCGGACAGTAGGCTAGCAGGGACTTAAGTTATTTTCAACATTTAGCCCACATGGGTCACATCACACAA
Source organism: Semotilus atromaculatus (assembly GCA_031834385.1). NCBI lineage: Eukaryota > Metazoa > Chordata > Actinopteri > Cypriniformes > Leuciscidae > Semotilus > Semotilus atromaculatus. Next base: position 16,914,228 of record JAULUF010000004.1, read on the forward strand.
CAAGTCAGGGATTTTATTGCCGTCAGAGTCCAGAATGTCAGTGTTTTTCTTCCACCTCCCGCATAAAAATCCCGGCATAATTTTAGGCTGTTTTTTGACAAACACCGAGTTCGTGTGGTGATTTAATTGCCGTCTGAATCCACATCTTAGTTTACAATAGGAATCAATTCAAAATTCACCACTGTTTAACTCCGTAACTGTTGCACTTCACGCATGCATTTTAAAGATGCACACTTTTATTACTGCGGTAAATGACTGGAAGTATTTACAAGAGCAATATTTCATCGCCGCTTCACGTGTAGGCCTACGTTTTTTTTTTTTGTTTTTTTTGTAAGGGCAGCTATAGGCTACTATGCACTACGCACTCTTGAGTCCATGACAAATTTCCCCTAGGGGACAATAAAGTATATTCTATTGTATTCTATTCTATTCACCTGAGCGACAGGAGAAACAAGTAAAATGGGCCGTTACAGCAATACGTTTTTAAAATGTAGGCTATTATGCTATAGAATTAGGCTATATCTAAAACTATGCATGCAGCTTTGTTTGGCTCATGTAAAAGAGGGTGCATTAACTTATAGCGATGTTCGCCGGAGTCAAATTTGACGTCACGGGCGTGGGCGCGAACTGGTTGGCAGAAAGAACCAAACTCAATGCAGAAGGCCTGTGAAGAGAATGAAGATGAAATTCTCTAGTGTTGCATTGTGTAGCCTACGTAATTCGATTTTTTGATCCAGCCACTTTTTATTTTACCCTTTTGTCTTGTTTCAGCCCCAAACCCCATCTCTGCAATACAAATTAATAAAGGCTGGTTTCTAAAGTACTTCTCCCTGCCTCCATGTATTAATGTTCTTGTTCATGGGTTCCATTCAGACCTTAACATTAAGTATTTTACTGTAAGGTGTCAACAAGATTCAACAAGACATTTTCACCTGGCTTGGCTGGCTATAGCCTACCCAATGTTTAGATCTGTTTGGGTATTGATGCAAATTAGCACATAATACGTAATTAGATTATGCACCGTTTGTCTTGTTAACAACAAATGTTAATAATGTTAATAACTGTTAACAACAAATGTTAATAATGTTAATAACAAATGTTAATAACAAACAATTTCAAAAAAACTTGTAATACATTTTTTGTTTGTCTTGATGTAATCACCTCAGGCTACTTATCATGGTGATATCTGGGTTTAAATGTGTATCCTATTCTAGACGCCTAATTGCAGAAATCCACAGCTATCTTCTTGATTCAAGCTGTTTAGGTATGCGGTAGAACGTAGAAGGTTACTCCTATCGAACCTGTTAACACAGCCGATCACACAGCACGATACAACCATTTGTCTTCTGTGCAAGCCATTACTTTTCTTTTTGCCAACCAGAGCGCATGCAACCGCGTCGTGACGTCACGGGCGAAGATCTTAGGCTAACTAATTTCCATATTTTAAAAATGTCATCCATAATTTTTAGATTAAAAATTCACTGAGCTCCTGTGACCCATCCTTTCTCAAATGTTTGTCGAAGCGTCTGCATGACTCATGTACTTGATTTTACACAACTGTGGCCATGGAAGCGTTTGGAACACCTGAAGTCAATGATTGGGAGGCGTGTCCGGGTCCCAATACTGTTGGCAATATAGTGCTGTAGGCTATCCAGTGACCAAACTGTTATGTGACAGAAATACAGACACACAAACACACACGGCAATTGTTTTTGTGCTAAAAATGTGCTAAAGTCCTTAAAGAAATACAATACAATGTTTTTTGTTTTTTTTTACTTTAAATTGGTCACTTTATTAAAAACGGATTATTTTTATCTTGCGTAAATTTAGATTGTGTGGATCTTATTTCAGCAAATTACCTCATTGTTACATCTATCCCCAGCATGTGTTACAAATCACCCCAGTAGAAACAACGGAACTCTTTGTGTGTGACATTAATTCAGATCATCTTTGATTGTGTTGTACATGGCGCATGGTACCCTTTAGCGTCAATATGAGACGCCGATATATATGGGTCAGAAGGCGCCTCCTAGCGGTCTAACCCTAACCCTACACCATACCTAAACCTACCCATCTCTCTGCGTGTTATATTGACGCTAAAGGGTTCCATGGGCGTTGGATTTAGACGCTTTGTCAAAGTGTCAGAATATGACGCCCTAGGATGAGAATGCGTTGCGTAAGTCATAGGCTATTTGTAGCAGACAAATGTGGTTATTTGAGAGATAGCACAAATAACCGATAGCGATGGTCAAACAAATGTGTTATTGTAGCCTATCCTATCTTTATTTCCTCCTCAGGCCCAAAACGTTTTTTTTTTTCAACTAAGTTATTTATTTTTTTCAGTTCATAGAACCGATTGATTTTAATATTTTTATAGAATGTCTAGGCAGTGGAAAAGAAAGACAGACAGAGGTGTGACTGCCAGTCTTTTAAAAAAAGCATCTGATGAGGTCACAAAGAAGGGCAAGTCAGTCAGCACACACACACACACACACACACACACACACGTCACACACACACACACATACACACACACACATACACTGCCCCTATCCCTAAACCTACCCATCACAGGAAACATTCTGCATTTTTAATAAAACATAATTTTTTTGTTTTTTAAGTTTTTTGTTTTTTTTGTTTGTATTTGAATTAAATAGTTGTAATAGTAACATAAACCACGTTTAAGTTGTAATACCAGTGTAATACGCATGTCATTATACAAATTTGTGTCCTCATAAATCACATAAACAAGCACACACACACACACACACACACAGATATTGTTTTTTTTGTTAGAAATTGTAGTAAAGTAAGTAAGTTTGTTCAAGTTTGTTCAAAGTAAGTTTGTTCAAGTAGACACATTTACATATACACACACACACACGTTAATCAGACAGTATGTTCCAGAGAGGGAGTGAGACATTGTTCTTGTATGTCAATAAACCTGTTTTTGAAGCATATCATGTTGCATAGTGTGGCATCCATTTTTGCTTCTTTTGTGTAATTGTTACAACTTACCCCAGCATGTGGGGTAGGTTGTAATGAAGGTACACCATGTATTTGACACCAACTCACGAGGTCTGTGATATGGGAGTGTGTGTGTGTGTGTGTGTGTGTGTGTGTGTGTGTGTGAGAGAGAGAGAGTGAGAGAGAGAGAGAGAGAAGGAGGGGCTGCGCGCGCGCGTGTGTGTGTGTGTGTGTGTGTGTGTGTGTGTGTGTGAGTGTGAGTGTGAGTGTGTGTGAAGAGAAAACTAAACAAAATAATTCCAAATGTTCAAAGTAGGGCTATTAAACAAAGACAAACTTGTAGATGATTGAATTGGTGCCATTTGTTGTGAACACATGTGGGTATAAAAGTTTGAGAACTCTAGCTACAGAGTATGTGTGTGTGTGTGTGTGTGTGTGTGTGTGTGTGTGTGTGTGAAGAGAAAAAACAGGGGCGGGTGTTGTGAGGTTTTGAGCTCGTTCACGGCTGGACGCGAAGTCGGTGCAACACCCGCCCCTGTCTGTGATTGGTTGAAACACTGTTTATTTCGGTTTTGAGTGGTGGTGTACCCATTTGTTTTTGTGTGCAGATCTCAGAGCCTAGGCTGCCTACAGAGATGCGGTTTTTGACGGCATGCTTATGGGGCGGGCAGCTAGCGGATCGTTAGGAAAGATTAGGTGAATGTGATCATTTATGTTTCGGCCTTTTTTGGGCCTGAAATGGCTGATACAACCTTTAAGGCGGACTTAACTCTTCGAGCACGTGTGTTTACCTGTGTCAGCGGTGTTGTTGATGCCTCGAGAGAAAAGAAGTGCAGAGTGCGAAAGCACCAAAGTGACTGAAGGATTGCCGTAAAGCAGGACTCTAGTCGTACGATGTGTATGACGTCATTGACATTTTAAATATGTCTAGCAAATAAGTGACTCTAAAAAATCTAACACTCAGCAATGTGTAATTTCTTTGCATCTCCTTTCGAATTCAACATTCAAATTACTAGACACAAAATTATATCCTGAGAAAAGTGGATTGAGGGGTATATCTCCATAGACCTCCATTCATTCTGCACTCGTCCTGTGAGCGCCCTCATGTGGAGCCAGAGTGGAACTGCAACCAGTTCAGAAGCCGGAAGTTACTGAGAGTGGAAGTTCTCCCCTTATTAGCATAGACAGTAAAAGAAATGGACACAGCGACCCCACTGATTTCAACGGAGAAAATTAAAGCCCGTTAAAAGCTGATAGCCAGGCGTACTGCGCAGGCTCAACCTGAGCTTGACGACGTAATGTCACTTGAGCAACCTGTATGTCTTCTAGTAGCTGTGCCGAGTGAAATCTGAATAATGCCCTTCTTAATCTCTCAGAGACGGAGAGCGTGAGCTTTAGCTGTCCGTGAGCTAGCAGCAGGAGACACTTTATGACTCTCTATGGGCTTCTCCCTTGACTTTATCAGACTTTATGCCTCCACGTCCCCCGATTGCCTGCAAGCTTCTCCTGTCTATACGGTAATTTCTCGACTGTGCGACGGAGAGTCGATTGGTTATGACACAATCGTTAGCCTATTTTTACAAAAACTGACTGGACTGAACTCACTCGAGGCCCACAGAGATGGAAATGAATAGTTGAAATAAAGTCGATATTTTGGGTTTTTTTGCGCACGAAAAGTATTCTTGACGCTTGATAAACTTAAGATTGAGCCACTGTAGTCACTTGGACTATTTTAACTATGTTTTTAATAACTTTTCGGGGGAACAAGTTTCAGTCCCTTAGAAGCCTATGGAGGAGTGATCCAGCTCTCAGATTTAATCAAAAATATCTTAATTCGTGTTCCGAACATGAACGAAAGTCTTACGGGGTTGGAACAACATGAGGGCGAGTAATTACTGACAGAATTTTCATTTTGGGGTGAACTATCCCTTTAAGGTCAATGGAAAAACCTCAGTACATTATCCTATTCATTTAATTTCCTGAATCCTCAGCTTCCGGGATGTCCCCACCAATCTCAAAATCAAACCTACGCCTCTGGATGAAGCCAATCAGTAAATGGGGATGATGAGGAGGCCATGATGGACAGAAGCCAAATTTGGGGATTTTTAATGACCACAGAGAGTCAGGGCCTCGGTTTAACATCTCATCCGAAGGACGGTGCTCTTTGACAGTATAGTGTCCCCGTCACTGCACTGGGGCGTCAGGACCCACACACACCACAGGGTGAGCGCCCCCTGCTGGCCTCACCAACACCTCACCAGCAGCAACCTCAGGTTTCATTAAAGAGGGTAAGACATTTTGAAAAAGCTCTAGACCAGTTTGTTGCCCTTTGTCATGCCACATAATTACAAACATACACATAAGACTAAGGCAACATGCTTTTCTTTTAATTGTGCAGTTAATGTATGTCGCTTTAGTCTAATGTGTATGTTTTTTTTTTTTTGCGACAATAGAAACATAAAGCAGAATAAAAAATAAAAAAAACATAAGCATTGGGGTTTACAACTAAATACAATATTTGTAATGTTTTTATTGTTAAATATAATGTATTGTACCTGGGACATTAAGTATGCTTAAAAATATGATCTCAAATAATAGTTACTAATTATTTGGCTAATCAGATTCTACTTGCGATTTCTGCAATATGGATTAATAATTATGCAAACAACCAAACACAAATATCAACAAGTCCTCCTTCCAACACATCGGCCAACTAGGAAAATTTACATTTTCGGCCGACATATATTGGTCTTGGCAATATATCGGTCGATCACTACAAACAACCAATCACAAATACCAACAGGTTGAAGAAAACTAAAAGGCTGTAACTTGTGGCCTGAACAAATTATTTGAATCACAATATAAAGGTATTAAAAACACAGTAACACACACACACACAAATATACATATACTTCATTCACATTTCTGTGTTTAAGGAAAAAGGAATCAGTGAAAGAACCAATTCAATTTTAATAATAAAGATACTTATTTTATTGATTTATTACAGAAATCGCATTCCAACAAATTTAGGCTTGGTTTCACAAACAGGGCTTAGATTAAGCCAGGATTTAGGCCTTTGTTTAATTAGGATATTTAAAAAAAAATGTATAGACATGCCTTAGAAAAAAAAACATTACTGGTGTGCATCTTCAGACAAAACAATGGCATTGACATATTTTAAAGGGGAGCTATTGCAGCTTTTTACAAGATCTAATATAAGTCTCAGGTGTCCCGAAAATGTGTCTATGAAGTTTCTATGAATTTTCATAATACCCCACATATCATTATACCATGTTGTAAATGCCACGTTATCACATTTTTGAGTGATAGGAAAAACCGACCTACATAGTGTTTACAAAGCGAACGTAAAAAGACTAAGTCAAACGCCCTTTACAAAAAAATTTCATAAAATAAAAGGTAAAACAAACATGTTGGAGGAGAAGTTGGCAACTTCTGACCTGGAACACGCGTGACCTTTCAACGTGATTACGTAATGTGTGGTGCATCGCAGAGCTAGTGCAAGACGAGCATTTGTGGTTAAAAAGTATATAAATGTTTTTTTTATTTATAAAATGGCCAATGGTTTGTCTAGATAAGACTCTTATTCCTCGGCTGGATCATGTAGACACTTTGAAGCAGCACTGAAACTCACATTTGGACCTTCAACCCGTTGGAACCCATTGAAGTCCAATATATGACGAAAAATCCTGGAATGTTTTCCTCAAAAAACTTAATTTCATTTTGACTGAAGAAATAACATCTTGGATGATGTGTTGGTGAGTAAATTATCAGGAAATTTTCATCCAGAAGTGAACTAATCATCTAACGCTCGTCTGTGAAACCGGGGGTTACCCAGCAAACACAGAACGTTCCCCTAACGTTCCCAAATGGTCCCATGTGGTTATTTTTTTGGGAACCAAACAAGAACGTTATAGGAACGTTCCATGTAGGTTATTTTTTGGTTCCATTTTTATAACGTTAAGGAGAACGTTCCGGGAACGTTCCCCTAACCTTAAGGGAAAGTACTAGGAACGTTCTGGGAACCAAAAACTCAATTCCCAGAACCTAAATTTGTTTGCTGGGTAGAATCACATGAAGAAAATACAAATATTTACAGAGATATGCACCAATGGATCAGTCGGGGTTGGCTGATCACCAGTTGTGTCACTGCTCATTGGCCGAAGTAAAAGAGCGTCTTTCCAACAATCTCTGGGCGTCTTCTTTAGCACTGGCATCCAAGATGGCCACTCGCTCTTCTTTACAAATCATTTCACGTTCACGCTTCAGCTCGTGATATGAACGAGAAAACACGTGGAAGATGGATGTAGCTGGAAAAGCCATTATGAGAATACCACTCAATATGCTGCTAAAGGCCACAACCTGGCCAGGTATACTGTGCGGGACCATGTCACCGTAGCCGACTGTCGTCATTGATATAATAGCCCACCAATAGGAAGAAGGAATGCTGCTAAAGCTGTGAGGGCCAGCGGCTTTTCCCTTAGTGAATTCCTTCTCTGCCAAGTGAACGAGAGGTGAGAATAAAGCCACAGCTACGCAGAGGAAGAGAAGCAAGAGTCCGAACTCTCGAATGCTTCTCTGCATCGTAATTCCCAGCGTTTGAAGACCCAGCGAGTGTCGAGCCAGTCGCATCACATACAGGATCCGCAGCGCTCGCATGACCCGCAGAATCAAACCCAGCTTATCCAAATACCCACGACTACCATGAAGCTCGGCTTCTTCAGATTCGTTGTCGCTATCCACAACCAGAGAGATGTAGTATGGTAGGATGGCTATGACATCTATGATATTCAGTGGGTTTCGAACAAACTGTAGTTTGCGTTGAGCCTGAAGCAAACGCAAGAGAAACTCCATGGAGAACCAGGCCACGCACACCGTTTCCACGATGAATATGTTGCGACACTTTTCTGAGCATTCGCCCTAGAAAAGAACAATAAGCAGAAATCAGATGAATTTTAAGATATTACTAAAGCAGACTGCATGGGTTACAAAATGTGTGACGAAATTGTAACAATGTACTTTATTAAAGGAATCACGTGATGAAAGACCGCACTGATTATGTTGCGCTTACCAATATGCATTTGTACTGACACCTAGATTTGTGGAGACCATACACCATTATGCAAAACCAAATGTTTTCAGATACGGAAGCAGGTGTTTGACTTTGGCTTGATGTTAAATAATGCCCTTGTACAATATGTAAAATAAGTCTTTGTTGTCCCCAAAGTGTGTATGTGAAGTTTTAGCTCAAAATACCCCACAGATATTTTTTTGCAGGATGTTGCAAAAAGTGTCCCTTTTTGAGGGTCAGTAAAAACAAGTCGTTTTGTGTGTACCTTTAAATGCAAATGAGCTGCTGCTCCCGCAAAGAGGGCGGAGCTTCAAAAGTGTGTGTGTGTGTGTGTGTTAGCAGCTCCGATTACCTCATGCAGAGAAGCACTAAAATGTCAGAAACTGTTCTGCCTTTTATGTTTAAACTGGAGTCGGCCAATTATGGAGAGACTGAAGAAGATGTTGAATGCAACAGGCCATTTCTGAATGGTTAGTTGATTGATTTATGTCGCTGATGTGGAGGTAACAATCTTCAAGTCTTTGATTAGCATATTCTGTCATGATAATCTATAAATTGAATGAGAATGACATGCTATTGCATTTATGTAACGTACTGTATTGCATGTGAAAAGACGGACGCGACAGCTCAAGCAAACTCACAAATGTGCTCGACTACAACAACTCTTCTCAACACTGCTTGTGTTCAGGGGGCGGGGTTTTTGTAAATTTTAGGGTTTGTGATGTCACTAACTCAGGAGGAATGTCGTGTAGTCCCTACCAGCCGTTTGTCCTTAAAAAATGATTTCTTTAAAAGCAAATATCTTCCTTTGCTTTGAACTTTGAGCGTCGTAACTTTGCAGATGTTGTTTATGCTCAAACAGCAACAGTACAAACTAACTTACTAACGTTAGAAAAGTGAAATCATAATCAACCACCCCTTTATCCGATCAGAGAGATTTGCCACCTGTAATCGGGGAGTAGTTACAAACGGAGACGTTCAGTCGGACATTTTCAGCTTTTATGCTGTTTGTGTACTTTATCACAGATGAAGTGGATTAGATGCAATACTAGTCAAATACACAACCATTTCAGATGTTTTCATGAAGCAAAAAAACACTTTTAATTTAATACTGCTTAGTGACAGTAATAAAGTTAAACATAAGCCTATCGTATTTAAACACCAATACGGTGGGTCTATTTTTTTTATTTTGATAAACATGACACAATATAATATTAAAGGGGCTATATGTAGTTTTTAGCGGCCTGTAGCGGTGAAGTTTCAGTTCTCGAACTGATAGACAATACCGTCTATTGCGCAAATATCTCTGCGAATCGACGGATTCGGCAAGCACCGAGCCCGTTGGAACCGTCTAGTCAAGCTGAAAAGAACCATATAAGTTATAAATATAAAATCATATTTTTGGTGGTGTTTTCGTGGGGATATTAGCCAAAAACCATTGGGCGCGCTGCAAAATTGCGGACGGCGGTGACGTCACGATCTCAGAAGAAAATCACTTTTATCTCTGGAACGCGAAGACCCAAAGAGCTCAAATTTGGGGGAGGACGTCCCAGGGGCTTGTTCGAAAGGCCCCGTCCAGCACTACGAACAATTTGAGTCTTGGGAATATTGATCAAAGATTGACCAAGATATAAACCGAAAAACGTGCGCCTTTGACCGGACGTAACTCCCTGACCGTCTACAATAGACTGTATATAAAGGAGAGAGGCTCGGGAGCGCGCATGCATGTCACATCCGATGGATCTCGCGGTAAATCCGACCCGGAGCCTTCACATAGAAATAGGAATACTGGCCTTCAGAGGTAATAGCATAACCTGACAAGTGGATCATTGTAATGTGTGATTACAACCCCTTCACACACAGCGACAAAAAGGATTCATTTTAGTAGAAAAGTTACATATAGCACCTTTAAGGTTACATTAAAAAAAAGAGATTTGCTTTCCATTCTATGACAGTTGAGCTAAGAAAATAAAAAATGTCTGAAAGTTGCGGTCGGTGGTCTTTTTGATCTAAATGTTGGCTGCTGTAGATAAACCACGACAGATATAAAAAGAGGGATGTGGTGCACTAACCCTGTCATCGTGATCAGGAATGGTGCTGATACACAAGCTGATGACGGTCACGGCAATCATGACGACTGAGAAGCATGCAAAGATCTTCCCAGGCCAGCCAGAATGAGGGTTCTCCACTATCTCCTGCAACCGGTTCATGAGGCCGACGTAGCCCTTCTCTCGAGCTAAAGGCCTCAGAAGAGCGAGTCTCCTCTGCCTCCTCTCGTCCTCCTTCTTCTTCTTCTCTCCCACTTCTTCCACACAGGACAACATCTTGCGTCGGCAGCAGCGCTCCATGTGAACCGGGTCGATGCCCCAATAGGTGAGTTCATCAGATAGTGACACGGCGCACACCTGTCGAAGAAGCCTCAGTTTCCCGGCAGCGAGGAAGTTAAAGATGACCCTGAAGGCCACCGAGCTGCGGTCGAAGAAAAACTCCCGCCGGGTCTCGTCGTAGTCGTCACAGAGCTGGGCGATTTCATCCGGGCTCCTGCACTGACGGAGCTGTCCCAAACGAGACGACGGGAACTCGTCCAGCGTGCTCCAGGCAAACGTGTAGCGATCCCCTCCCACGTTGATGAGCGCTAGTTTGCTGTGGTCCACGTCTCTCGAGATGCTGTGGAGTCGCTGGGCTCGTTGGAAATACACACCTTTGATGGTTTCCGTCTCTGGGATTTCTGTGAAAAACTGGTCGAGGCTGCTGTCGTCTGTGCTGACGGAGAGATTGCTGAAGTCATGGTTGGCATTGCTGATGATTGGCATGGTGGCATTTGGGCATGGCAGTGATTTTTGAATGTAGTATGTGTAGCTTAAGCACGGGAGGACTGTAAACAAAAAGAGTATTATTCTATTGCAACATTAGCATCAACAATATCAACATCAACAGTTTAAATCATGACAATCACAATAAATGTCTATTGCAAAATATTCATGTTGATGTGAAAGTAAACCGACTAATATTAATTAGAATTTGAAGAGTTTTTAAAGAGGATTGTTCAACCAAAAAAATAATTCTGTCATAATTTACTCACAATCATGTCGTTCCAAACACATACAACTGTCGAAACACAAATTAAGATATTTTAGATGAAATCTGAGAGGTTTCTGTCCCTTCATTGAAAGGTAACCATAACTAAAAAGATCAAAAAAGGTTATAAACGGGGTCTTAAAACGAATCCATCAAGTGATTTATTTCAAGTCTTGTGAAAAGAGATACCTGATGATCTAAACACTAATCAACACACATTCAGTGTTCTGAAATGAGACGGCAAAGTCATCAGGGTTTTTTTTTTTTGAAATCAAATATAAATTCATGTCCCAATTAAACTTAATATTGTCACATTTTCCTGCTTAAATGTACATAAACACTATTCTATTTTTACTAAATATTTTTTAGTATTCTTCTATTTATTAAAACCAAGTATAAATCTCATAAAATGTGTGTTTTTATTATACAATAATAACTGACGGCAGCAACAATTTAAACAATATATTTTATTTGTGATCTGATGTTCAGCTGTTCTTTAGTCAACTTATATTCATTAGTCATTATGCTTGTAGGCTACACACTGGTCACATACACAAAGATTTTTACAAAGATACACAAGATAGGCTACACAAACTTTAATTTCACCAAGCTGATTTTTCGCTTTTAAAAAACCCAGATTCATCATATTTTCAGACCATTTCCAGTTTGATTTTGATGCAGCAGTGATATAAGGCTGAGTCTTCACATTGACGCCATTATTGTCTTCATTCGGAGACACGAAAAACAATAGGCGGGATTTGTCGCACGAACCAATCATAGTTATCCAATCACAGCACGATGGAGGCGATTGCCTCCATTCACGTGACTCTCCCCCATTCACTCTCTCAATTACCCCCACTAAACCCACCACCCTTTAGAGGGGTACCTTTAACCTTTAATAACAACTTGCTGCTGTAACTTCACCTGCTGGTGTCACTTTAGAAAAAACAACAACAGCGATTTACTTTTTAATGCCACATTTTAAAATATTTGCATTGTTTTATGCATGTAATATTTATGCAATATGTATTATTTTCTCATCCTATTATTTTTCTTTTCAACGCCACTGATATGCATTTGGTACTGAAGCTCGTTCATGAGTCTCATTCTAGAACAAACCTCATTGGTTTTAGTGCACGCACTAGCTTCTGTGTTTACAGTATGTCATGTGCTCTATGTAGCTATGTCTGTTTATATGTGAATAAAAGCCTAAATTATATTTGTTCATCATTTAAATCAAACATATCTCCTCACAAGACTTGGAAGAACCTTTTAAGATGCATTTATAACCTTTTTGGATCTATACAGATTTGTTTACCTGGACAGAAACCTCTCAGGTTTCTTTTTTTTTCTTCTTTAAATAGCTTAATTTTCTTCTTTACAATGTACATGGCACTTAGGCTACTAAGATACAGTCTCATCAACACATTCACTACAGCAATAAATAACTTTTACCACAATGTTGATCTGTCTGTCAATTAAACCATTTGATGATAGGCTACAAAAACAAAAAGTTTCACCACTTACCTGTTTTGAATCAAATGCTACGGGTTCAGTCATCCTAAAAGATTTACTCAACATCTGTCACAATATTATTCAAATATGTCATCAGCTCGGAAAGTGTATAATCCAAGTTTAAAAAGTTGACAGGATGAAGTTCCTCGTCCCATCTTGGAAGTAAGTTTGCTGCCGTTCAATGTTTCCATGAGCTCTTCATACGTGTCTCTCTGGTCAGATGGACAGGAATAATCTGCCTGTCTCATAAACATTAAATATATAAAACCCGATTATCTAACACCGCTGTCCTCCGAAGGCCCGCTGCTTATCCCTCTGCTTTCCCATATTAAACACCAGTGCGCGCGCTCGCGTGCGCGCGCCCACCTAAACGCGTTCTTGCTTTTTAGTCACCACACGTAGTAAACAAAACACGCGTGAATTTGTGTAAATATTACACAGTAAAAATTAACTCACTTGCTGGATAACTACATCATAATACATCCTAAAATTGAATCCGAAATATTACTTTGCAGAAAAAATATTATTAATAACAATAAAGTTAGCTATTGAACAGTTTTTTTTCATACCATAGATAGGCCTACAAGTGGTGTTCTTAGGCACAACATGATGCACAATATAAAACATGCATAAAACCATAATGTTAGAGCTTACATGATTTATTGCATGATTTATTTATGATTTACTGAAAATATGTAGATTGTGACTCTACAGCTCTTGATCCACAGACTAATGAATATCAGGGCTTAACTGTAATCTCCTGTAGACAGATGATGCTGAGCATGCTGGGACAGCTGAATGAGGGACGACACAGGGGAGATTTGGTGGACAGTTGGTGTTTAGAAGATGTCTTTACTCTTCCGTAATCAAGTTTGTTTGTCATGTTCTACCTGTTCTTAAACCAGAAGCTCTCGGGTTACGTGTAATTGGATGAACAGGGAGAAACAGGAGAACCTTATTAAGTGCTTTGACATCAGGGTCACCTTACATTCAGCATTGTGTTCTTGCTTCCCTGGTCCTTTCTGAAATACTAAACAAACTCATATTTATTCAAATGATTCACAGTTGGTGAAAAAACAGATGCTCTGTCTTGGGTGTTATTAATGTGTGGTTGCAAAGATGTTCTGGATGATTGATATAGGGCATTGTTCTGTGTGGTTGCTGTTTACTGGTCCATGTCAGTCCCTCGGACACTGCAGATAATATAATTTTAATTAAATAAAATTAAAAACAACATTATCCTCAGACACCCTTGTGAAAAAGAAGTGTGCTTAATTGAATCTGCACTTGTAGAGTACTTTAGCACTTAAAAGTATATTTTAAAAAAACTATGCAGATATTATAATATTAATGAGGTAACAATTTACAATAAGGTTCATTAGTTAACATTCACGTAGTAATTAACATGAAATAACAATGAGCAATTTGATACAGTATTTATTAATATTTGTTAATGTCAGTAAGTTCAGCAGTTTAACTTTAACCATATTTCAAAAGACAACAGAAATAATTATGAAATTAGACAAAAAAAGTACCACTTAAGTGGGTTGTAAAAATCAACTAATTGCATATAATATAAATTCAAACTGTGATACATTTTCATTCAATTGCAAATAACATGCGTTTAAAATGCACACAAAAAATTACAAGTAAGTATGTATTATTTCCATTATAAGTACTCTTTAAAAGTATGTGCACTTTTCCACAAGTGTGATTCTACAGTATGTGTGTCTGTTGTATTATCTGCTTGTTAGTTCCCAGCATGCTTTGCATATGGCTGAATTAAGTGTTATTTTATGTGTTTTTGAGAAAAGGGGAAGACTTGATAGTGTGTAATTGTGTTTAATGTTCAATTACATTCAAATTATTACCATTTAAATTACAGTTGTGGAGAATTTGGTTAGTCTGTGGACTGATTAACACTAAATGCTATGGCTGAAGGATCATGTAAATCTTAGCATTTAAGATGCTAACAAGTTCTAATAGTAGTTAATAGCTGGCTATAGTATAGAAATTGAATATGTGAAGTTGAATACCTGAATCATATCAGGTTCCTTTTAAAATTCACTTTGAGACTACTTAATTGGGTCACTTAAAATGACTTAATTCCATGATGTTGAAGTTACATGAATAAATTATGTTTGTCTAACTTAATCGTTTCATGTGGGACCGATGTAAATGGTAAATGGTAAATGGACTGCATTTATATAGCGCTTTCACAGACCCAATGGCCACCAAAGTGCTTTACATTTGCCTCACATTCACCCATTCACACACCGACGGCGGTGATGTACACTATCAAATCATGTAAATCCAACAGACGTTTTTTTCAGTGTACAGCAGTTATAACAAAATGCTAAACCTCTCCCAAACAGCATGTGTGTAAAGAGTTTTAGATCCTCAAATCCTTGTTGAATCCTGATCCTCCCGTGTGAGTCCAGTCCAGGATTTCTCACTCGATGACTCCATATATCATGTTGCTGAAGAAGGAAATCTGATTTTGTTGCTACTCTGAAAAGAAATACCCTAAAGAGACACAGCAGCTGAAGTTTCCAACAACACAAAAGACAGAAAAAAGAAAAAAAGGTGTTTGCTGCTTATCATGGGATATTATAATTATTGTAGCCTATAAACAGGGCGAGAGATGAAATTTCAGATATTTATTAAAAGTGCATTATCAGTCTTCAAGAATGGTTGCTATAAGAAACTGGTGACCTACAAATGCAGTGTTTCCCTTCTCTGCTCCTGTTACCTGATCTGACATGTAATGACTTTTGCTGGTGTAACCTAATGAAGTATATTCTGTCATATTCAATACTATTTTTACTTAAATAAAACCAGTTTATTTTGGGTTACGTGACAAAACATTTTTATGTAGTGCATGCAGTTCTTATTTTGTAACCTCACTAACTTTAAATTGTATAGCTTATTAATCATGTTTCTGAGTTACAGTGTATTAAAGCCATTGATTTAATTGCTGTTTTTAGTTGATTTTGTTTTAATACAGTAATTGTTTTGGTAAAACTTTATATTTTGAGTTGATTATTATGTATGCATGCATATGTTTATTTATTTATTTATATTTTTTAATTGCAACATTCAACGACACCTAAGCATGCATACATCTCATCCAAAAATTTCTTTGCTGAGGACTATTATGTTTATGTTATTATAATGACTGGATTTTGATAACAGGAATAGCAGGTAAGAAAATAATAATCAGCTCTGCTACTGTTCACAAAACGATGTAGAGCGTTTTGATGTTGTGTAAGCAGAGTCTTTAATCTCTCAGGATGTTCAACGGTGTGTCCACTAGGTGGAGCTGTTGGCTTGGGATTTTTACAGTCAGTAAAGTGTTGTCAACACTCAACAACTACTGCAATACTGTACATCAGCAGTGTATACAGTCTGTGAAGTCATTCAACTAATCTGTGTGAGGAGCAGACCGAAATGCAAGTGATCTTTATTCACTGATGAACTTTACATTCTTGGTCCTGCCTGTATTTAGCTTTTTTCCCTAAAATGATTCAAAGGTGTGTGTCCGGAGTATTAAAGGTACACAATAATGTTTGGCTCTCTAGTGGTTAAAAAGCAAAATTGCATGCATTTTTGTGGAAAATGTTTTTGTTTTGGTTGTGCATGACTGTGCAGATGAATATTATTATCCTACTCCTCATAAAATATTCACTACTACATTTTTAACAAGCATCCAATGTGACTTTTTTGTTACTGATGTCATTTACACCACACGAGTTGCCGTCTGCTTGAGGTTGTCTCAGTTGACTCTAAATGCAAAGTAGACAGAAAACACTGAAAGTGTTTAAAGGGCTGGTATAATGCCCTTTTCACAAGATGTAAAATAAATCTCTGATGTCCCCAGAGTGTGTATGTGAAGTTTTAGCTCAAAATACCCGACAGGTATTTTTATATAGCATGTTAAAATTGTCACTCTTTGAGGGTGAGCAATAACTCCTTGTTTTGTGTCTGTCCCTTTAAATGCAAATGAGCTGCTGCTCCCGGCACAGGGGGCGGAGCTACAACAAGATTGTGTAATTTAATTTCAAAACCTTTTAGCCTTTTATGTTCAAACTGGAGTCAGAAAGATAGAGAGACTGAAGAAGAAGAGACAACATGTAGACAACATTTCTGAATGGTTAGTTGATGAATTTATGTAGATGATGTGTAGTTATCTTCTATTAGCATATTATGTCATGATAATCTATAAATTGTGTTCAGGGGAGGGGTTTATGTAAATTTTAGGGTTGGTGATGTCACTAACCCGGGAGGAAGCTCGTGTAGTCCCTACCAGCCGTTTGTTGTAGTCCTTAAAAAGCAATTTCTTTAAAATAAAAGATCTCCATTTGCTTTCAACTTTGAGCGTTGTAACTTTACAGATGTTGTTTATGCTCAAACAGCAACATTGCACACTAACTAAAGTTAGAAAAGTGAAATCATAATCAGTCACCACTTTAAAAACTGATATTTTTCAGTCATTGCATAATTCCCATCATTTATTTCATAATTCTGAAGACTTTATTTATTTATTTTTTAAATAAGGAAAAAATTGTAGGCCTAACAAAGAACAGGTGTGTCCAAACATTTTACTTTTATTCCCATGTAAGCGTTGACAGAAATCAGTTATTTAGGCTAGGTCATTTCACCTGAAATTTTAAATAATTGCATGCCAAGTTTATGTTTTTCGTCTACATTCTTAAAAGCACTTATCTTCAACTTAACTCTTCAAAATGTGTGTTACAGGCCAACTCTTTATCAAAAGTCCCAAAAATATCAATAGTCCCAAAAATGTTAATTTCATAATTCTGAAGACTTTATTTTATTTTTTTTAAATAAGGAAAATAATTGTAGGCCTAACAAAGAACAGGTGTGTCCAAACATTTTACTTTTATTCCTATGTAAGCGTTGACAGAAATCAGTTATTTAAGCTAGGTTATTTCACCTTATTTTCAACTTAACTCTTCAAAATGTGTGTTACAGGCCAACTCTTTATCAAAAGTCCCAAACACAGTAGATTAGAATAATGTGATAATCAGTGCCAGAACCAAGACGAATGGATAAAAAGAGTGTGTGCGTGTTGAAGTGGATTTCTCTGGATAGCCATAGTCTGTCCTGCAGGGGTTTTGGACGTCTTTAAGAGGGATGGGAACATCATCAGCTTTGGTTCCATTCAGTCTGTCTCTTACCTAATGAAGCACAAGTTACTTTTTTACTTCAGTGAGCTGTAGATTTGATATACTGAGTTTGAGATGTGCTCTTGCTCTTACCGCCTCCACGTCTCTGAACACTCGTAGCAGGTTTCGTCCCAGAGCATCTCTGACCTCTTCATCTGACCAGTTACGCCTGAGCAGTTCAGCCACCAGGTCTGGGTACTTTGACACATCCTCTAGACCTTCTGGCACCCTGTGCAAAAACAATGCATTATTTACTAAAGCTACACTCCACTTTTTTGGAAATAGGCTCATTTTTCAACTCCCCTAAACAAGTTTTATCGTTTTCGAATCCATGTAGCCGATCTCCAGGTCTGGCGGTAGCACTTTTAGCATAGCTTAGCATAGATCATTGAATCTGATTAGACCGTTAGCATCTCTCTCAAAAAAATGACCAAAGAGTTTCTATATTTTTCCTTATTTAAAACTTGCCTCTTCTGAAGTTACATCGTGAACTAAGACCGACGGAAAATGAAAAGTTGCGATTTTCTAGGCCGATATGGCTAGGAACTATCCTCTCATTCCTGTGTAATCAGATTCAATGATCTATGCTAAGCTATGCTAAAAGTGCTACCGCCAGACCCGGAGATCGGCTGAATGGATTCAAAAACGGTAAAACTGTTTAACTCTAGGGGAGTTGGAAAATGAGCCTATTTACAAAAAAAGTGGAGTGTTCCTTTAATGGTTATATATGTATTTCTGTTTTCTCCATCTGTCTTATACAATTAACGGCAATTTTCTAGTACATGCAATCGCCTACACATGCTTTACAAATGTGAAATGTACCATAATGCCTTCTACCGTCAAGTTGCATTTCCATTCATTTAGAAAGCAGACAGTCTTTGTAAAATCAGCATGCTTACCTTGGCACACCATCATAATCTCCTCCAAATCCAATGATACTAGCGTCAGCCAGTTTCTTGATATAATCAAAGTGATCTGAATTTCACATACAGAAGTGGAGTCACATATTAACGTCTTGCCTCGTTTTCTTAAAGTCCCCCCAGTAGTCGATCATTTTATTGCTTAAAACTCATTTTGATCACCAAAATGACATATTTAAACATTTTTCCTTGAAAAAAAATGTTGTCATGCCTTAAAATAGCTTGAATGTAACTCGACACCCTTGCTTCATTTAGTCTGCGCAGTTCTATGAATATGCAAATGAGCCCCGCCTCCACTCACTCCCTCACTCAGAGATCCGCTGGTTGACGATCACACGTTGATCTGATTGGTTACAAGGTCGTTTGTGACGTCAGAAACACCAGCGATTTCACACCGTGTTTTTGAGACTGTCTTTGGTTCACTGCAGTTTTAAGGAGAAAATACTCAGCAATGCTGTCGACTTATGAACTTACACATGGTTTGACTTAAACCATATTAAAAACACCACATAGACATAAAAACAACATTAAAATCTGGATTTTCACCACAGGAGGACTTTAAGAAGTGCTTTTTGAAGGGGTAGTAGACACAGGTTGGTTTAAAGTAACTCACCAGCCACATCAGAGATCTTAGCAGTCTCTTGGCAGGTCACATAATCATTGTAAAAATTAACCATGACGATCCCCTTCTTTTTTTTCTGAAACAGAAACATTTTGGAAAATTTTAAGACCTTTATATACGACCAAATCACAAATCATATGTTTTTCAATTTTCTGTAAAGTAAGTGTGTGTGTGTGTGTGTGTGTGTGTGTGTGTGTGTGTGTGTGTGTGTGTGTGTGTGTGTGTGTGTGTGTGTGTGTGTGTGTGTGTGTGTGTGTGTGTGCGTGTGTGTGTGTGTCCATTTTGAATTTGGAAATGGAATGGTTTCATGATTATTCAGATACACTGTTAATATTGTTTTTTTTCCCCGAATAAATAAATCCTGCATGAGATTACCTTTCATGCAGTGTGTAATATTCAATATAAAATGTCATAAAAAGTTTTAAAGATCAAAGTGCACGACAAAAATAAAGTTATTGTGTCCTTAAAAAAAAGAAACGATTCTGAACTGCTGAAACGAGTCTCCAGTAATTCCAGTCTCACTTCCTGTTACAAACCTACGTAACAATGCAACAAATTTGCATAATGCCAGCCTATGATCTTGATTGGCTGTCCGTGAACAGCGTCTCTTAGCCCCGCCCTCAAACACTGTCATTTATCTGAGACTGGAAGAGTTTGGTTTGTGTTGTTCATGTCGAGAAGACGCTGTTTTCTGCACTTCAAAAGTATGAGGACTCAGGCTAGACTTGATACGGTGTAACAGATGCTGTTCGTATCACTGTGTATCAAGTGCTGAAGAGCTTAAATTCAGATATGGTAATGGGTGTAATATAGCTGTATATTAAAGGATTAGTTCACTTTTAAAAAAACTTTTGCTGATAATTTACTCCCCCCATGTCATCCAAGATGTCCATGTCTTTCTTTCTTCAGTCGAAAAGAAATGAAGGTTTTTGATAAAAACATTCCAGGATTTTTCTCCATATAATGGACTTCAACAGGACCCAAACGGTTCAAGGTCCAAATGACAGTTTCAGTGCAGCTTCAAAGTTCGTGACGTCACATAATACGCAATTACGTTGAAAAGGTCACGCTTCTGTCCTGCCGAAAATTTTCTTTTAGCCTTTTTAATATTAAAACACCCAGGATACGCACACGAAATGGGCATTTTAAACGATAAACTGACACAAAGACATTTGAATATGTGTATATGGTCCTCCTTCCTCACATTCGTAAACACTGACTCTGTGCGAGCATTTGTGCTTATAAAACTTTTATTTGTGAAATGCCGATGGTTTGTCTAGATAAGACCCTTATTCATCGTCTGGTGTCGTTTAAAGCCCTTTGAAGCTGCACTGAAACTGTCATTTGGACCTTGAACCGTTTGGGTCCTGTTGAAGTCCATTATATGGAGAAAAATCCTGGAATGTTTTCATCAAAAACCTTCATTTCTTTTCGACTGAAGAAAGAAAGACATGGACATCTTGGATGACATGGGGTGAGTAAATTATCAGCAATAAGTCAGTCGGTGTGATGTTAAACAACAGTACGATCAATTGAACGCACTGTACTTCTTTCCCTCGCAACTAATCTATATGGCCGAATCACAGCAGTGCTGATATTAAATACAACAATAGTTTTACATATGCGGTGTTGCTTAATTATTGTTGTATAATTACAGCGGTGTTGTATTCTCTTATGATCTCAGTCTGTCCTGCTGCCCTTATCTTTTATAACATATTTTTATATCAGTAATATATCACATACTTTTTTTATGAGTATGATGGTATCAGTGCCTCATTGTCTTTTAGGGCAATAAACTCTGTTGTGTAACAGCTTGAGGTTGTAAACCCACCACTTCCAGAAGCACGTCATCAGGAACATTCCTCTTGTGTTTGCAGATGCTGTAGGCAGAAGAGTGGCTGAAGATAACAGGAGCTTCGGAGATCTCCAGAACCTGCTTCATCACCGCCTCGGACACATGAGCCAGGTCGATCAGCATCCCGATGCGATTCATTTCCCGGATCACTCGCTGGAAGAAAAAAAGTTGGCAAAAATAAAAAAATTGGTCACCATAGACAGCAATAATGAGTCAAGCTTTCTCTAAAAGTGAACAGCAAGTCTATTTTAAAGGGTTAGTTGGCCCAAACATTAAAATTAGCCATTGATTTACTCACCCTCAAGTCATCCTAGGTGTGTATGACATTCTTCTTTCAGACGAATACAATCGGAGGTAAAATTAAAAAATGTTCTGGCTCTTCCAAGCTTTATAATGGCAGTGAATTGCTGTTTTTGTTTTGAATTCTATAAAAGTGCATCTATCCATCATAAAAGTGCATCTATCCATCATAAAAGTGCATCTATCCATCATAAAAGTGCATCTATCCATCATAAAAGTGCATCTACCAAGACGATGGAACCGGAAGTGCTAAAATGTTTCGGCCTACAAAGCGATGTCATACCAGCACAACTCTGTTAGGGATGGTTTAAAAGTATAAACGTTTTTTTAAATTGGTCCAAAGTATAATTTTTCCAAAACCTTTAATTTGAGATAGTTTCATACCATTCCAATGAAGTAAAAAAATAAAAAATAAAAATAAAACGTAACATTTTTCAGTAAAAAATGATTGAGAAGCACTAGTATAAACTGGCTGTAACAAATTATTTAAAAAAAAAAAAAAAATTTTTTACAGTCAAAATTAAAGATTTCAGTCAAAATTAACAGAAGAGCACCAGTAAAGTTTTTTTTTTTTTTAATTGGTCCAAAGTATAATTTTTCAGACATTTGTAAGTGTTTCTAAAATGTACAGAAGGGCACCAGTATAAATTGGCTGTAACAAATTAGAATATTTTTTGTTAAGTATTGTAAGTATTTTTAAGTATTTTTTTTAGACACATGTAAGTGTGTCTAACCTTGCCGAAATCTGATAAGCCATCGTGCTGTACCGGCTCAGACCCAGTGTCCACCAGCCAGTTGTCTGCCCTAGAAGGAAGTGAGAGACACAGATGAGGAAACAAGTGTTCAGTCAAATCAGACGTGCAGTTATTAGCACTAATGTGGCTTTCTTTGGAAATCTGATGCTTTCATTTCAACCCTTTTTTTATTTTATTTCAACCCACACTTTTTTTCTAAATGAATTCTGTGAACTATTTGCAGATGCTAGAAACAGTTGAGGAACAAGGCTGGAATTTCCCATGAATTTTACACACACGATAACAAAACTGTTGTGGGTGTGTTACATAGAAGGAAGCTCCTCTGGCACATTTTTCGGTCTAGATGTACTTCATTCCAAAGTAATGAAACCTATAGTGTTAGTGTCTCCTAGTGTTATTTCCCCAACTCACAGGACCAACTACTTTTCTAAAATGAAAGCATGGAGTCATCTCAGGTTATCTTTTTAAATCAAGTGCTTAAAGAGTTAGTTCACACAAAAATGTATATTACCACATGATTTAGTCATCCTATGTGTATATGACAATACAATCAGAGTTATATTAAAACATTTCCTGGCTCTTCCAAGCTTTATAATGGCACTCAATGGAGTTTCTGTTTTGAATTCCATAAAAGTGCATCTATCCATCATAAAAGTGCATCTATCCATTATAAAAGTACATATATGCATGCATCATAAAAGTACATCTATCATCATAAAAGTGCATCTATCCATTATAAAAGTGCATCTATCCATCATAAAAGTGCATCTATCCATCATAAAAGTACATCTATCCATCATAAAAGTGCATCTATCCATCATAAGTGCATCTGTCCATCATAAAAGTGCATCTGTCCATCATAAAAGTGCATCCATCATAAAAGTGCATCTATACATCATAAAAGTGCATCTATCCATCATAAAAGTGCATCTATCCATCATAAATGTGCATCTATCCATCATAAAAGTACATCTATCCATTATAAAAGTGCATCTATCATCATAAAAGTACATCTATCATCATAAAAGTGCATCTATCCATCATAAAAGTACATCTATCATCATAAAAGTGCATCTATCCATCATAAATGTGCATCTATCCATCATAAAAGTGCATCTATCCATCATAAAAGTACATCTATCATCATAAAAGTGCATCTATCCATCATAAAAGTGCATCTATCCATTATAAAAGTGCATCTATCCATCATAAAAGTACATCTATCCATTATAAAAGTGCATCTATCCATCATAAAAGTACATCTATCATCATAAAAGTGCATCTATCCATCATAAAAGTGCATCTATCCATTATAAAATTAAATATATCCATCATAAAAGTGCATCTATCATCATAAAAGTGCATCTACAGTATCCATCATAAAAGTGCATCCATTATAAAGCTTGGAAGAGCCAGGACATTTTTTAATATAACTCTGATTGTATTCGTCTGAAAGAAGAACATCATACACACCTAGGATGACTAAATCATGGGCTAATTCATATTTCTGGGTGAGCTATACATGTATACTCCGTCAGCGGAGAATACACACTCACCAGGGTGTGTTACAGCTGTGTGTGAGCGTGAGATAGCGCACGCCCAGCTGGTACAGGGTGCGCAGGGTCCCTAAACTGCTGTCGATCGAGTGTCCTCCTTCCACTCCAATCAAACTGGCGGTTTTATTTTGCTGAAAGGCTTCCATTATATCTGCAACAACAATTTAGGTTTAGCTTAGATTAGTTTATAGTTATTAGAAACTATAAACAGTAATAAATCTAGGGCTGTGCAGCGATTAATCATCCAAAATTAAAGTTTGCATCTATATATTTAAGAAAAATTTGTTATTTATAAATAATTTTTTTATATTTAAATATAAATTATACAGCATATGCATGCAAATATTTCTTAAATAAATACATGCATGTGTGTGTATTTATATGTACAAAATAAGAATACATAGTACACACACACATATTATGTAAACAAACTTTTATTTTGGATGTAGTTAATCACAACATACATTTTCACATTTTCTCGGTTGCATTTACAGTGTTTGTGGTTGTTGCTTCAGAACGACACTTCGGTTGTGCTTTATTTGAAGGTGTCCTTGTTGCAGTGTAATTATACATTTACGTACTGAGTAATATTCATTAACTACATGTATTGGGTTATGGTTAGGTACAGGATTTGGTTGACGGTTATTTGCATGTAATTGTTAGAACTGATTTTCCTGCTAAGACAAAAGCTGAGATAAAACTCACCATAAAGCAATAAAACGCACCCTGGACAGAAGACGGCAAAGACAGAACACAGGACATTGTCCTGTCCAAACACTTTTCCTTATCTCTGCATCCCCCTCTCCCTCGTCCCCTGAGTCAAGTCACCAAAAGTTCACTAAGAATGCCAATATATCATGTATCTTATGAATCTATTGTTTTTCCTTTTCATGTTTGGTATCATTTTAAAGGTGCAAAACGCAAGTCTCTGAGTTTTTGCAGAACTACGCCCCCTCTGGCGACAAGCGAAACTGCAACTAGAGTGGTGGCACTACACAAAATTTTTCTTTTCTTTACTTTACGTGGAGTTTGCGTTGGGGTTTGGAATGGACTACAAGCCGGTCTCTATGAATCCATCTTCTACCTTTGACACACAAGTTGTCTTCGCTGATGCGGAGAATGGCGGCTTATACACAAACCTGCGAGACATAGCCTGGTGAGCGTGAACACGCATGACGTCACGCCCAGTCTCAAATTCGAGCCCGAATCCCTCTTATATATTTTACTGTACAGGATTATAGAGGCAATCTCAGTGAGCAGAGAAGGGCTCATTCAGCCCATCAGGCAGTTCTTTAAGCATGTATAGGATAGAAAAACAGGTATTTTTAACATGAAAAGTTGCGCAATGCACCTTTAAGTGTCTCAGTGCGATTGGTAAAATGGTCTTAATTTCATTGCAGTCATTGGTAATATGAGAAAGATTGAGGATTTAGGAGAATCCTGTGTTCCTCTTTAGGTGATGTTTCTTCAAGACATCTCCCCTCTCCCCGAGACCAGGTGTTCCCCCTGGGGTACAGGAACTGACCCAAAACACACTGGAAAAATATTGGTACAACCCTTTTGTTCTGGTCTGGGTATTTAAGGCTAGGTAACAGAGCAGTGTTTGGGAACCGTAACCCGGAAAACCCCCATGCAGTGTGTGTCAGTGTTTTCTCCGTTGGAAAGCTCTCACACACTACTGTGTGTCTCTGTCAGGAATGCATTGCTTACTTTTAGAATCATATTTGAGTAATTGATGTCATGCATGTATTATTTCTGAATTGGCTTTTAAAGGTGCCCTAGAATGGTTTTTATTTTTATTGTACAATGTTTTCTGGGTAGCCCTTATAATGTTAGTATGTTTTTTAGATAAAAAAATAGTCATAATTTAGAAATAAAAGGCATTTTTCCTAGCCTGATTTTAGCCCTGAGCCCAAACGCTCTGTTT